>JAPYYT010000448.1:0-80798 GCA_030522565.1 Ceratosolen corneri
TGGTTTCGTACCAGTGTCGCGTGAAGCTTCAACTTTATAATACCGAACACTGTAGATTGAGAATCTCTTTTTTGTAAGACTAAGCGTGAGATTGATTTTGAGAGATTTAATGTTGAGAATTCTGAAGCGCAGCGCGCCTGCAGTCTAGTTTTGATGTCTGATTTGAAATTTGATCTTGAACATTTACATAAAATAATATGTACATGGTTATCTCACTCGGTTATTAATATTGATTGAATTTTATAATTTATATTGACAATGACAAAAATATATATTTTATATTTTCAAATAGAACTATTTAACAAAATTATATCATTTAATTAATATTAGCCACATATGTTATTATGATTTGAAGCTTATGAAAATTATTTTTTATGGATAAGCATTGATATTTATAGCTACAGTTTAATAATGAAAAATTGAACAGTGGATACGTACTTTAAAAAACCTAATATTGACACTAGATTCAATTCAAAAATAAAATTTTGTCGTTATGTCATTTTAATCGTGAAATATCCAATAAATCTATACGCATTTATGTACAGATATGTATCATCTACATTATATAAACATATTTAAATTATAATACAGAAATAAATACCTCAAATGTATAAAAATCATTTTATTATCAAGAAAGGGTCAACATTTTAAATGGATAAATAATATATATTGTTAGAAATATTTAGATAATTATTAAATATACATTTTCTATCTATTGCATTCCTTGGATACCCCGTTCGGTTATCCACAGTTTTTGTAATGCGTAAAATATAATACGTACAAATGTAAACTAAACTAAAGTATTTAGAAGTACATTTATATTAATTTATAATTTAGTTACTAAAACATTTTAATTTACAAAACTTCATAAGAATGTTGGGCTATGACTTCATGACGCTGTAATGTCCAACTCCTGAATTTTATTATGAAAAATCTGAATTTATTAAGAAAAAAACACTCATCTATTAATTTATTTTAAATAATTTATTCTAAACATTATTTATTACCATAAAGAATTATAAAACAAAAATATTAACTTTATTGAAAGTTTATAAATCTTTTAAAGATTTAATTTATGAATTTTATAATTTATATCAGAAAAATTTTCTTCTGAAGGCTATAATATATATTATATTTTTAAAATAACACGAACGATTTAATTATTTATAACTGATTATTTTTTAAATTTTTATCTTTTTAAGAATAATTTCAAAATGTAATTATGTTTTATTTATTCAATAAATTATACAATAAGTTAAAATATTTCAATATATATATATAATCCAATCTATATCCATCCATCCTATTCATCCACTTCATGAAAATAATTTAATAATTTTTTATCTTCGTGTATATTGATATAAATAATTATAATAAAGCATTATTATAATATATTTTTAGAATATTTTTTTTTTTTAAATTATTTAATTATTCGCCCAAGTTTTAGAAGCTATTCTGTAAGTGATCTCTTTAGTGTGCTGACGATAAACTTTTCTTACAATAAATACTTTGACTTTGGGTATGGTTTTGTTTACATACTCAAACACATTAATTAGAACTTTTATAGTACATATTTTCAAAATTTATGGAGTTGAAGTACATTTCTTAGTCTCATTTTGTCATCAATGTTTGAAGCTACTATTTTTAAAGAAATGTAGTACTATTGTGATGAAAGAACGGAATGTATATAACTTTAAATTAAATTAATTTAAAGCAGATATGTTTTGAAAAACAACTATAAATGTTCCTTAACATTTATTATAAAGTATACTGATCTTTCATTACTCAAATAATCAAAAGTCGAATATCTTTGAAATTACTGTTTAGTATAATATTTTTATTAAAAGCTCAAGGTTCAATTTAAAATAAAAATATTAATCATTCTATATAATGATACATAAAATATATATTAGTTTAAAATTTGATTATTATATGAAATTTGGTAATTTGATCTACCAGTATTCCTGTAAAGCACTTTTAAATGAATTTATCTATTCGAGATTGCATACAACATACGAACCTCTCATAATATTATTTCTTTACTTGGAAAATTTGTTAGAAGCCTTTAAGATGTTTATGATTTCCAGATGTTCGCCAAGTACATTCGCCTCGTACGATAATTCCCAAGTGTCGTTTTACGATCACTTTCCGATCGATGTTTACGATTGTCTGTATTTGAGTGTTTGTATTTTTTGTCATGAGGTTTTTTGTAAACAAAAATAAAATCAACATCGCTAAAGAATCTAAAATCACCAAAAGCGTAGACTATCTCCCATGGTTTACTTGCGCCTTCTCCCAAATTATCAAGTAAGATTTACAGTTTATTTATTACACAGCACTGACTATCAGTGCAACGTTTTAACAGTAAAATAATCACTCGGTCTTCTTACTAGGCCCTGTTCAGGGCCCTTTCCTCATCAATTCCTTTTACCAGTTAGAAGAAAATAGTAACTGACCTCCACTATCAAGAACCTGGACATCGAAAACTTCCTCGAGAGACGAGGTGAAATTAGTAAATCCAGTCTGCACGAGCAGCAGAGCAAGTTTTGCCGACAACTTCAATAAAGTTTCTTTCTGGTTATTCTAAAGGTCATCTTCAACGGTCCGAGTGACATCAAGTTTGCCAACGCGACGTTCAACTTACAATTGACCACCGCAGCAACTTCTTCAAAGTCACTTCCAAAGATCTTCCACTAAGCTTGAGTAAAATCAAGTTTGCTAACGCGACGTTCAACTTACAATTGATCGCCGGTGCAATTTTTTTTAAGTCACTTCCAAGGGTCTTCCACTAAGACTTGAGTAACATCAAGTTTGCCAGCAAGTGGCGTTCAACTTACAACTGACCGTCACAGCGTCTACTTCGTCGAAACAACAGGAAAGTAATTAATTCTTTATCAATCCTTTAAACTAAGATTTTCTCTTTAAAACCCAAGATATTCAATTTATAATCCGTATCAAGACATTTTAATTATACTTCAATATCAAGGTGGTATAATTAACTAGCTAGTCAACATAAACAGAACTAAAATTCCATATTATATTCTACAAATTAATTTAAATAAATACTATTACAGTTACATACATCTTTTGTAGACTTTCTTTTGATACTTCCAGCTAACTCTCCCTTTCCACTATCTGCCTCTCCCTCTTAACATCTTGGGAAAGTTTACACATCGAGTTAAAAAAAAAATATATATATATACACATACGTCGATTACTGACATTAGTAAGTAATTGTTGTATTAAAATGAAACTTATATTTACAATATTATTTTATATTAGAAGAAAAAATGTTCTATATATTATACAGTGAATATATTCCGCATATAAATTAACTGTAAATTAAATAAATTGAATATGTACAATTTTTAATCCAAAAATAAATGACAAATATTCCAATGATTGTATTTGAAATTCAATAAGTTATTTAAGAAAGCAAGACAAAGTACTCATCCCCAAGGACAATGTACTCATGCTTTTGTAATTTCATTTAAAATTAAAGCGTAAACTATTGAGAGAATGACACTTGTTACATAGAATTAGGTGAATGCGATTTTATTCATTACTATTTTTTTTCCAACACTAAGAAAATCGAAGTACACAAAAAATATTGGATTTCTCATCGCTTATTTCTTCGAATCACTGCAGGCATATTACACTTTTATTTAAAAAATTAATTAGTAAGTTAATCTTTAATCTTCTAAATTAATTTTGTATCAAAATTAATTATTTGTTGTGATTTATAGTATAAACAAAATTTTAAATAATTCTTCCACATTAACACGTCGAAAAACTATCAAGTTAATTTTTTTTATTTATGACACAAATGAAATTTTGATGCTTATATAATTAAATTATATTTATATATCCATTGTTATAAGGAATTTTTAGAAATAAATGAATTTTAGAATAGTTTTTAATAGTGGTGATCTTGAATTATTAAAACAATGTAATAATACCAACTACAAATACATCATTCATAATAAGGTTTCATTAAAAACAAACTTATAAAATTTTATTACTTGTAAGCTATACTACATTATATAGAAGAATCTAGATATACAAGAATTTTATAAGGTTATTGGTCTAAAGTATATACAATATTTCTTGTACGTGGTAACTCTTATTCCTGATATTTGTATATTTTAATAGATAATATTGTAAATATTCAAAACAGCTTAAAAAAAATATATTGTTATTTAGTCAAACGTTTTTAAAAATACAATATTAAACAAACCATATTAAAAATTTGAATATCTATGTAATTATAGGACCTTCACTAAACAATTTTAAATGGTATTAGTCTGTTTTATTAAAATTATGTGAAATAAATTTTCAAAAATAAAAACCATTGACTTGAACAAGAAAAATTTATCTTAACAAACTGCTTATTTATCTTGCCAAAACTGTAAGATGTTTTGGATTTTACGTATTTTAAAATTATGATTTAGAAAATTGACTCTTAATAAAAATGCTTTTTATCAATGATTTCACGCGAATGATGAACAAAATTTTATCGTCTCATAATTCTTTTTAATCATATATTAATTTTTTAATTATATATTTATAAGGATAAACTTTTACAGACTCAACTATTTCTTTTTTCAATTATAATCTCGACGACTTTCATTCTCTTTTAGCCAAAGCAAACTGACGTGACTAACGAAGCATTTTTATATTATTTTGGAGTTTAAGACGAGTTGTCCTTGCAGTTCTCGGCTATTTCAAAGTACTTTGAGTTAGGTATAATTAATTATCTTTATCTATAAATATCTTTAATAGTATCTACTGCGATATTCCCTTTGATATGAGATAAAGACAGAAGATTGATAAAAAACAAAATAAGACTTTTAGAAGTGTTTCCATGCTATTCATCGAATTTTTCATTATTGTCAGATCCTATCAAGTTAGTCAATGTCTCGAATGATTGACTGTGGTTCGCAAAACTTCTCTCTATAACATGTATGACTTCAGGGCTAAGTTTTCTATTGAAACATGGTACTGTCTGACTGATATTCATTGTACATATAAACCTAAGTGTATACAACTGATAAGCATTTGCATGGTAATTACAGTGCGAGTAATAAGATCGGTATACGTGTACGATTACTGTTACTACCATTACTTCACTTAGCAACACAGCCTTCTATCTTTCTCTTTATCTGTCCCTCTTTCTCTTGCTCTCAATCAATCTTGCTCTCTTTCTCTCGCAATCTGACCCGGAGTTTAATTCCCCACAGGTAAAGTTGGCCAAAGTTTGTCTCTCAATAAACAGAACGCTGCTAGAGGATTCCAATGAAGCAATGAAAAGCCAAGCCCATACTAAGTCTATGCACATGTATTCGCCAAGAAAGCTATTCGTCGCTTATAATTCAGCAATACTCACTCGGCAAAGTTCTTGCTCGGTCAGTAGTGTTGGCTATCTGTCCATTTATTATCAATGACGATCTAGTAGTAAACTTCGTATTTAGGAAGTTTTAACGACGTATACTTGATACGGCAAATGAATCAACTTCTTAGTAAGAAGTATTTAGCGAAAGGTTAATTTATAATAAAACTCTGTTAGAATATATAATATATAATATATAATATAAACATATTTGCATATGATATTTTACATTATAAAACATTCGATAGTTGTAAATCCATATCATTGACATTGAATAGTTTTCATATATTTTACAATTATTTTCGTAATCTGACGAAATTTTTTTTTTAGAAATTATGTATCAGAATTTGAAATAGTAATGGAAAGTAGTATTAACATATATTTGTTTAAAATATCCATTTATTTAAATATATGGAAAGGTAAAAATAAAAGTAATTTAACTATTCATTATATTTCACAATTGTTTTATATTTTATAAAAAAAAAAGTAATTAATTCTTGTACTTTATCTTCAATTATTCTGTAGTCTAAATTTGAATATATACAGAAAATATTTCATTCTGATTAAAACAATTAAACTATTTGATAATGATAAATAGTTTCTCTATGTCGATGAACCTGCGAGTATTAAATATAATGAAATTCACCGAAATCTTACACCTATGTCATTTTTATCGACTGGCTGAAATAAAATTACGTATTATGACAAAATAAAAAATGATTCACTTCTAAAACCAACTGGCAATTTCAAAATCCTATATCTTCAGAAGTAAAGCATTTATCATTGCGTTCTTGCACTTCGCAGCACCCGCGTATATAAGTTCGGCGGCAGATTTCGATTACGCAAGTTTCCACGCCATTCATTTCAAGAAACTTATTTAACTCCCAAGTTATATGACTAAGTAAGAAAGGCGGAAAGAAGAATTAAGGTGCTCCTTCTAGCTTATACTTAAATAATCATGTAAATCCAACAGCTATTAAAGAAACTTGCATTTCTGTTTATTCTTTTGTAATGACTGAGACCGAGTGAAGTTTCAATAATAAAGTGCTGCTATGTAGCTCTTTGAAGAATGATCAAGCGATTTGAAAAGTTGTATTAGGTACTCACTTCCAAGCACGTACTGATATACTTTGTATATTAGCATAGTATTTTATGGAACCAAACTTTACGATCTATGTATACATACATAGATGAATATCTACACAAGATCCATAAAAGAAAAGAACAATTTATATATAAAAGTGAAGATGAACGTATAATATGTTATAAATCGTTACTTGGCCTGTTCCCAATTATTTTCCTGGTATTCATGAGCGCAACTTAACTCTCTAATACATGTGAACGGTGTTAGCGTTTATTCAGAAAAGATCTAGAAAACTAGAGGGTATGCAAGCAAAGTCTTGCTTCTATAGTACTGATATTACAACATAAAGTAGTAATTAAAATGAGCTTACATTTCATTTCGATAGGAAACTCCATTTAGTGCACGAGTCTGTAAATAAATTGAATTTTTCATGATTCCAAAAACTACCAACAACAATTATTCCAGAAATCGAATTAAATTGGCACCGGTTTTTTAAAATTTTTTAAAAATTGATAATTATATTAAAATAGAGGTGAAATCTTAATATAATTTATAATTGTTTAGAAATTTGCAAAAATGTACAACACAAATCTTAAATATATTTTATTCCTTTTATGTTAGTTTTAAAAGTTTATATAAATGTATCATTAATAAAAAACATAGCTTCTATTTAATATAATTATTAATAAATTGAATTATTTATTTCAGATATATTATGAAATCTGATAATAAGAATTCGTTTCAAAGATAAACGGCTTGAAACGCTAAAATTTATATTTATTTGTAATTGAGATTCCTAAAGATGCACTTTATATTATTATTGATGACTTTATATAATTATTTATATGTAAAGTTATGTTTATTATATTCCTACTTATTATTTTGAGCATATATTATTTAAACCTAAAATCCATAATTTAATTTATTTATTAAATTATTTATTATTTTTATTTATTAAACTATAAACTGTATGTAAAATAATAAGGATTTCAAATACTATAATTATCAATACTCAATAGGAATTTCACTATTTTATTTTAAGTATAATAATATATAAAATATAAATAAAATATAATAATAATATATTTTTATTATTATAAAATATTTATGTATAAAACATAAAATATAAATAAATAAATATATAAATAAAAAATTAATATATAAATATGTAAATAGTAAATTTGAACATTTAATAAACCATTATTGTATTAATACAGTAATATAACAGAAAATCAATATTAATGAGGTAATTTAAAATACCTGATAAAATGAATATATCAATGAATTATTATCGATTCTTCGTTAAGTATATAACTCATATTTAATTTGTTCTTTCCAAGTCTACCGCTGAAAAAATAATTTAAAAGCTAATTTTCCTCAGCTTGGAGAAATCGACATATGCATTCCATCAGAATACCTGACGTGTTATTAAATAAGCGATACTTAAACCTCTACTATAACCTGAATTATTAATAAAAATTCGACCCATTACATCACAGAAAAAATCCATTCTAAATTTAACAAATATTTTTAATTTAACTCTCAGTAATTTTACTAATTGGCAAAATATTTGTAATAAAATTATATAATACTGAATATGAATTCTTTAAGAAATGTTCAATGTAAAGTAAAGAGTTTTAAAAGATATGCATTACACTTATGTTTTTACTTTTAAATATTTATATAAAATGTTTACAATATTTTCAAACTTTTTATAAATTTGTGACATGAAAATTTATTAAGAGATAAATTTTCCAGACGTATTATAGTATTAATAACATTATGAATAGTAGCACTTTCTTCTAAATAAATATATTGATTTTAATTTTACTTAGTTGATAAATATAAATCTTTTATACATACCTATATTTTCAAACTTGGTCTAACTAATATGAAGGTAGTTTTAAATCAATCCATAAAAAATATGTACTGGCCATAAACAGTATTAAAACCCTTAATGTAAAAATGAGTAGTTGCAATTCCTTCAAAGTGTTTATATTTTTATGTATAATATCTTTAATTAATCCAGAAAAAGGAATACATTTATTGTTTTAATATACTTTTTTTGAGGTAATTTTTACAAAAAATGTCTAAACATAAAAAAATTTTTGAATATGATTATTTAAATTATTGAACTTATTATCAAATATTATTATATACTTATTATATATTTAATAAAAGTTCAAACAAAAATAATTATCATTAAAGTAGCAAAAATAACGAACAATGATTGTTTCCAATTGATTCCAAGAGAATCTCGAGGATCTCTCTGTACTACCTTATTGTTTGGAAATTATTTTATGTGTTTATGATTGCCAAACGCTTTCCCAGAATATACATAAAATATTCTTTTTCTAACAACAATTTATCGACCTTGTTTGCTCGGATTCCTCTTTGATTTCCCGCCGATGGCCAAAAACGAATATCGCGTGTTTTGCAATATAACTCGAGAAAACCAAAAGAAATATCTTTCCGGGAACGCTAGCATAGTTCCTTAATTATATTCAAAATGTACCGTTTCATAATTGACAACAACAATCGATGCTTCAAAGAGTAAGAGCAAAAGCGCAAACCGTGGCATGACGCTTTGAAAATAAGGGGTGAAGTTATGAAACTTGACTGCAATCACGCGCCGCGACGGACTCTCAGAATTAGTCAGGACGCGCAAGAGAAAAGGCTAATTGCTCGAAGATTCGAAAAAAGAGTTTATGAAGTATCAGTGCTTGCTTTACAAAACTGTTAAGCTTCGATCGAACACTGATAAAAGGGTTATGTCGCTATACATTGGCAGGCTCACGACAGTTTAAAACTGAACCTTATCGTTCGCGGCGTTCAATTTACGACTGTACGCCACTATAAACAAGGTCGGACTCAGCATCAATTGCGAGCTTGAGACAATCAACAGAGACTGAAGCCCAGTTGACACGGCGCTCAACTACGACTGAACGCTACCGCAACAACCAGGCTAAAGTCAGCACTCACGTAGCAAGTAACAAAACAACACTCTTACAACACTGATATTATCCTGTAACTTCACTTAATTCTAATACTATATTAATACAAATAAAAAATACATAGAAAGTAGAATTATCTGATATTCACTACATCTGTTAAATAAAGGCATTTTACAGTATTACAAACGATTCCTCCGTCTTCATTTCTCTTAACCCTGCTACATCTCCCCTTCCACTATCTGTCTCTGCTTCATATGACCTGTGAGAATATATACTCAGCAGACTGATTTTTAAGAATATACATAATTATATATACGAAATGCCACTCGATATTATGTAAGTAATGTGATAAAAATTCAATAGAAATATTAAATGATCCAAATGATATAAGGATATGTTTTATTTGCTAACTATTTATTAAACAATTTAATCGAAACATTTCTTTCTGATTTTTACACTTTATATAAAAGACATTAAGAAAATTTTTATATAATAATTTGTTTTATAAAAAATGTTGAAAAACTTTTTACAAAAGCATTGAATATGAAATTGTTCAATAATAATATTATACTAATAATAATATATAATAATAATAATAATAATAATAATAATGAATTATAATAATAATAAAAAATATTTTAGTATTCTTCATACGAGATATTTCAAATCGGACATTTACTATACATTCGTTTTATTTTGCATAACTTATTAAATTAAACATTTTTAATTATAAACTTATTTCAAATTTCAAATATATTATATTTTAAACAAAATAAATTAAAGAAAGTACGTAATTTTTCGAAGAAATTTTCTTCATGCATTCTTTTTAATAAAGGTTTTACATTCTAAGATGATTTTATTTTTGTCTTTTCAAAATATATATTAAGTAAATGGAAATATATATAATATTATGATTTGTATTTAAATTGTTTTTGTTTTATAAAATAACACTTACTGCAATCCTATTTAGTAGTATTCTACTATCAACGAAATTACGATTAATAAGTAAGAAAAGTTGCAAAAGTTGCAATTTTCAATCTATATTGAGTTAATAGACTACAAAATTACATTAATCGAAAACTGCGCTTTTATTATATGGAAGAATATTAAGAAATTTTTAAGTTGATTAAATCTTGCAAAAATTTTTATAGCTATTTTATAAAATTGTTCGTAGATCTCTAAATACATAGAAATCGATGTTTTTAAATATTCTATTACATCTGCAATTAGAAATTTTTTTCATCAATTCAAAATAAATTACATTAGCTTGTAAGAATCCATTAATTTTAGTCAATATAATTTACAAAAATATTTCATTTAAATCGCTACTAATGAAGTTAAAATTTTAGTCTCAGTATTATTATTATTATTAATTTTTAATTATAGAAGCGAAACATACATCAATTATATAAGGAAAATTCTTTTTTACTTCCAAATATGTGTAAACCTATAGATGTGTGTAAACAACAACAATAATAGAAATTAATTCGATTTTTATATTGGAGTAAATTACAATGTAAATTATAGTAGAACAATAAGAGTAAAGAAAAACCTTTTTTCTATTTCTTTTCTTTTCTTTTGAAAAAGTATTATATCTATCAATACCTGTATTTTTCTTTCATTTTTTTGCTTTCTCAGCTTGGTTATCTCTCTTACTTTATGATTTACGTATCTGTTCAAGCAAACTAAAACGTATTTATTATAAAAATAAGCAATTCAAAACTACTACAAAAAGAACATAAATGCTAATTGTTTATTTTACAATATTAAATACCTCAGTTTGAAGTATATATTCAAATTCTTTAAGAATTTATATTTACTTTGTAGATTAGACTAGCTTTTATTTTTAGAAAATTATTATAAAAAGTTCATAAAAAATTACAAAGCTCTTATTTAGCCAATTAATTTTACTTATTAAAAAGTAATAAAGTTTCATGAATAAACTGTCACATCAGGAATATATTTAATGTATTAATATATATGTATTAAAGTAAGAGTGGAAATTATAATAATTATTTGTCAATTATTAATTGTTACTGTATCAATCACTTTCACGAATCATAAATTATTTTTATTTATGATAATCCCATAATATAGTTTCTTATATCTTACTTTCAATTCGAAAATAGATTAAATAATACAATGTAAATTATAATTACTTAATCTAAAAATGATAACTACTTTTATAAATTATTTATGGTACGTTATTACTTGCAGATATATTCAATTACTTCGATAATATATTATTTTATTAAAAGATTGTAAAGTAAAAATAAATTATTCAACTAAACTCAAAAATAATATGTGAATCATTATAATCGTGATAATCATTTTAAATAAGATATAAAGTATGAAAATTGATACGAAAACTAAATAAACAAAGTTTAATTTAAATTTGGTAACTACATTAACATCATAAAATTATATTAATATTCCAAGTATAATATCGGATATTTTTCTGATTTTACGGCAATATTTTGACGTAAAGTAATTAATTTGCCAATACTATTAGAGGATGTGAGCTCTTAAAAATAGTTAGAAATATGTACTCTTAGTATTACAGTAAATTTAAGAGGTTAATTAAATGATCATTTGTTTTTGCACCAGAAAATGCAAACTTTTCCTACTACATTTTTTTAACTTTATAAGCTTTATATCTATATATACATAAATAAAACATTAATTATCTTAAGTTTAAAGTAAAAACAGCCTATATTTTACTACTGAATATAACAGACTGTTATCAGACTAATGCAATTTTGTTTTAATTCGCATATTTTAAATATTAAAAAAAAATTACATTTAACATTTATAGAGATTGGTATTCCATTTCTTCTTATTAGTTATATCTAACTATCTAACATTAAAAATGTTTTATCTCCCTTAGTGTCTTTTTTCAACTACAATTCTTTTATTTAAAAATGATATTATCTCCAAAATATAGAACAGAGCATAAAATATAAGCTTCAACTTTAAAAATATTATATTTTAATCGAACATCTCGGCTACATATATAGCTTTTGGCTACGTACAAGTTAGGTATTTAATACAATAAAAATAAACGTAACACATCGAAAACCTGTAATATTCATTATGGATATATTTAAATATATTCCTACTCAAAATAAAAATGGCGTTGAAACTCTAATATAAAATTTCATTGCCCGAAAAATCCATAAAATCAACTAGAGGTCAAATTAGTAAATATGAAAGAGGCTTAAAATATGGAAATAAAATAACAGAATTGTATTAGAAAGGGCTAAGTTGTGTGATGATGGCGTACAAGTAAGTGCAAATCTGTCATTCGGATGCACGGCATTGTCCTCACTACAGCAGAAGGTCAGGCAAGACATGTCAAGATGCCAAGATACCAAGAAAATAACCTTTATGCCCGATTTCGATGCCAAGAATTCTCTGATTGAATCTTCGAAAAACATTCAGATTTGTAGAAAAATAAAGTATGAAATTAGTAATAAAGTCGGAGAATTTTGGGCTGGCTTTTTGTTTGTTTTCAGAGATTAACATAAAGCATGAGTACACGCAATATGCTTTTGATTGAAGTATATGGTTAAGATTTAAGATTAAATTGATTATCTATTTGGATGGGCTTGACCTATATATCAGAGAATTTAAGTAAGAGCTCAAAAAATACGCTCTTGAGCAATTGGATTTTAATCAATTTGATAAATGGTAAATAAACTTCCTTGCACAATATAAATATAGGCGCGTTATTATATTATTGTAATTGACTAATAGCATTAAAGGTAAAGAGTTCTCTCAATATTTAATTAATACAATTTTATTATTTTACATAATTATAATTTAGTATTTAATATAATAATTACATTTATACAATAATTTTAATGATCTTTATATGTAATTCAATATTGCTTGTTACATATATAGTAAATGAGAATTATATTTAAAAGAGGTAAATTCGAGAAAAAAGGTACGCGGCTTTATTCGACCGAGAATTGAATTACGAATCTTCCATTTGCATGACAGATATTCTTTTCATCTAATCTATGAATGCCTATGCACTTTTTCATTCGACTCCTCGTATAATAATTGTAGCGCGAAATCGAACTTGCATCTTATATCACCACCTCATACTATCTATTACAACTTGGATTTGATAATTAATCTATAAAATCGCAAATTTCAAATATTCATTTATTTTACAATATTACGAATTCCGGGTATTAATTAATTTTTACAATAACTCTTTATTAAAAATTCAATTATATATAATTCAAATATGGATACAATTATTCGATATCGATATACTATAATAAAATATTTTCTTTTAATTTAAAACTATATTCAACTAATTGGTTGAAAAACAATAAAGTCTATGTGTGGCTTTATTTAATGAAAATAATTGAAAGTAATGAAAAGCTTATTTTTACATTTTCTACTTCTATGCTTTTGCTTTGTATCTAATACAAAATGATTACTGATCTTTACAATGAACATGCGGTTATGTAATGCTCATAAATGTATATAATGTACGGGACAGATTGAGTTGCCAAATGGAAAAATTTTCACGTGAAAAAGTGAATGTCCTTCGCGTCGAGATGGCAAAAAGCGAAAAAGCAAACTCGTTGGTTCGGTTGCATGTGGAGAAAAAGCAAAATGAGGTCGGAAAATTTCGTTCTAAAAGCATCCGCCTGAAACAAGGGAACTTGCTTTCTCTTCATCGTATTTGTATTTTGTTTGCATGGCGTGCGGTTTTGAAGCGCAACGACGAATGTGAGGACGGGAAAGGGAAAACAATCTGATCATTTTGATTGTTTACGCGAACAAAATAAAAATTGTGAATAACTTACAGCTGATTTTTAAAATGAAGTTTTAGGCCTTTAATAAAGTTAAGGCAAACAATTTCTTATATAAAATGTAATAGGCATTGCAATCAGTTTAATAGGAACCTAAAGATATTAGATGAAAATGTAACTATTATTACATGATTTCAGTTAATAATGTTTTGATTAACTTATATCCCCTTCTTATGTTGACTGCTATTTTGCTGTTATAAATCATAAATTGCAGTTATACAACTGAAGGTAAATATTATCTATTTAACATGCATCGAATGCAATTAGAACAAAAAGATATTAAATTAAGAACAAGCTATAAATAAGGTAAGTGAAAATTAACACATTTATTTGTAAAATCTAATAATATGATAAAAATAACATTACTGAGTAATGAACATTATTAAATCTACAAAAATACAGTTATTTTTATATAGTTATTATTATAGCTTGTTTAATATCGATTTTAATAAAAAATTCATATTTACTTTGATTATAATATTTCCATATTTACTATACACGATTATCTATTATTTACATCTTAAATTATTATTTGAACGTCTTAATTATTCAACTTTTTCTTTACAGACTAAATATTAAAGTAAATATATACAATAAAAAAATTACAAATATGAAATTAATTTTTATGAATAATTACTGTATTAATAGATAATTATTGTACAATAATAGATTTTAAGATTAAAAATCAAGCCATTTATGAAAGTTTTTAATTTAATATTCGTTAAAATTAAATTCTGAAGATTAAAAAATATCTTTTCTTTAATCATAATAAAATTCTTATTGAATTTAAAAAATTTCAATTTTCTATCATCTATAATACTATGTAATATATAATGAATATCATAGACAATTCTATAATAAAAAACTTTATAACGTAAATAATAAAATATTAGCATTAATAAATTAATTTTGCTATCGGTGCATCATGCTATAACCTATTAAGAACCTACTTATTCTATTAAAAACATATTTCTCCTTTCAATTCCCATATAACAGCATTCTGTCATCCACTTTACAGTTTTGAAAATACTATTCATTCCATTACGCTTTGCTAAAAAGCAAATATGTCTCCGCAGATCCATTGATGTAAAAAGTCTCTTATTACACATTCACGGATCCCCATGCTCGGAGAACGTATTGTAAATAAAAGGCATGTCCGCTCGAAGTTAAACGACAAGTACACGATACTCGGCACGAGGAAGAAAAAGGGTGAACTAAAGTAAGGGGTAACGAGAGAAGAGTGTGTCGTCGCGATTTCATAAAACAACAAGAGAAGAGTTCCTATAACAATTGTAAACTGAAAAAGTGAGCAAATGAGGGGTGACCGAGAAAAAGCTGCAGTCGAGCAATACGGCTATATGTATGTGTTACGTGCGTGTAAGTTGCCGGAGATCGGGACAAAAGTGAAAAGGTCTACAAGCAGTTATGTACTCATTTTATCGTGTTACGATAAGTTTGCTCTCCATCTGTTTGTCTGTCTCTCTCCCCGGTGCCTGTAACTAACAAATATCCTTAGCAATATGATATAATTTTATTAAACAAAAAAATTATTTTCACAGAAACGTAATGGATGACGCTAAATGGTCCCCGAATGGGTAATTCATACCGTAAAATGAAAATCACTAATTTGTAGAAAAACTCAAGGAATTTCTATTACCCAGTAGCTTATCCAGAATCTGGATATTTTACTTTCCTTTGTCGTTTTATAAATTAATATTACAATTGTATTTCATTCTACGATTTAACGTAGCTTTCTTTAATTAAATTTTTTTATATTATGTATAGAATAATAAAAACTGTTTAAGCATTGTTTAAATTTTTTTCACGGTATCTGTGCTTTATGATTTAAAGTAAATTTATATTTAAAATATTATATTAAACATATAATATATAATCAAACGTACATGTCATAAACATTTCAAGTTTAAAACAGTAATTATATTATAATTTTTATAACTATATATAATATATCAAAATAAATATTCAGATCGTATTAAGTGAAAAATAACTATTTCTTGTTACTACATAAACACTAGAATCATTTACACGATTGTATAATCAGTGTAAATTGAAATTATAAATAGGTCTCTACAAGTTAAATTATTATTATTATTATTATGAGTTGAAATATAAACAAGATTTAAAAAGAAAAACTAAAAATTATAAAACTATATAAAAAAATATAAAAACTAGGAATATAAATGAACTTGTTTTATACAATAACAATTGATAAATATTAAAAACGAATGTAATTTGTTTATAATCTTTATAATTGGTTAACACTGTAACGCACACTTTAAATAAAAGAATTAATTTGATAATAAATGATTTTTTTCATAGAATTGATATTAAATAATAGATGTATATATAGTCTAGTACCATTTTTACAATCTCAATCCTACGATAATTATATTTATCACTATTAATTTCCATAAGTTTTTTCAAAATATTATTATATAAACATTATATCCAAAAATGAAATACAAAAAATTTTGACTTCTTTTTATAAAATTTGAACTTATTTATATTTAATGCAATAATCTTTTTGAAGACCATTTAATTAGTGCATAAGCTTTGGATTTAAGAATGAATGATAAATTAACCTTAAGCCTTCCATGAAAACCTTTAAATCTAGGAATGAGCGTGAGTACGTACGCATTTTAAAAAATTTCAATGCTATATAAGAGCATAGGATAACCAAAAAAAGTTGTCGCCCCAATTGAAAACGCCTCCGTTCCGGGTACATCTCTTCACTAACTCCAAGCATTTAATTCATTTTCCACCATTTATTTTTATTCAAACGTGCCCCCCCCCCTCCCCCACCATTCAACTACTCTTTTCATCACCTTTATTCAGTGTTTTGGAGGCTTGGGAGCGTTGCAGCGTCATTTCCGTATGTCTCTTAAGGTAAAAAGCCACATCATATAAACGGGAGGTGCGCTGCAGTTAAACTTGCCCTGTAATGTATATTACTCGCGGACGCACCCCGGGGAAGTCAGTTCGGCGACGTCGCGGCTCGTCTACAACGGTAAATCAATTTCTGGGCGGATGGTAATAGACGTTTTGCAGCGGTCCGTGAAGGAGACTAGCCCGGCAATGTATGAAAATGAAAACGGTAAATCACTGGCAAATCTGGTTAGCCAAAGGAGCTTTAAAAGAGCATTACGTCGCAGCCCGGATTGAAATTGTGTGCATTGCGTTAGAAGAGCGTAAGCTGTAAGCATCGAGGGAACGGCGACAAAGAGGGTGAGACTTACGATGGCATGGAGGGCGGTGGGAAAGAGAGCGGGAAACTGCGGTCCAAGGCTCTGGCTAAGCTCGGGCTTGTGTTCAGTACTCTCATGCTGCTGTATTTCATTGTATTTGTCTCTAAATGTTTTAGTTCACAATATTCTTCACTTATTTGAACTCCGTGAGAGGAAAGGAAAGGAATGACATGCTTTAGAAACAATTTTATTCTATGCTCTGATGACTAATAAAATGCACTTTATGTCGCATTAATGAACAAGTGCAAAAGTATAAACGAAACATCATTCGCAATTCGTGCTTTCTTTTCCTATACAATTCTGTTTTTCAAAATTCATTAACACTTTGCCCTATTGTTTGCTTCTAATTTATAGCTACTAACGATGGAACAATAATAAGCATTAATTTTCCACTGCTGCATAAGAGAATTGTGGCAAATAAAATGAGAAGTGGAAGAAGTATGAATGATTATTTATTTAATATACAACCAAATTAGGTATAGATATTTGTGTGCGTACGTGTATGTGCAACCGCGCGTGTGTATTTACATATTTATAGAGTACATATAAATATCTAAATAATTTTAAATTAGAATTCTTAAATGCGGATAAGCAAAGATAATATAGCAGGAAATATAATATTTAAAAATATACAATCGAATGAATCACAAAAATATATTTGTCATAATCTGCATAGCAATCAGAACATTATCACTTACTTCATTTCTTAGTTTGTATTTGTGAATATTCTGTAAGTGATATATTCTGCCTCTATCACTCTCTCAGAATTTTAAATTTCAAGTTACTTGTGCCATCCGTTTACATATTTCTTTAATTAGTTAAGTGCTTTACACTAGATTACATTTTTAAGAAACAATTCATAAGATACTATATTCACTATTTAAAAATTGTTTGGAATTCCAGAAAAGTTTTATATATATATATATCTTTTGGTATTTAGTAAGTCAAATATCTAAAATCAACTCATTTTTCAATCAAGTTTTAAATAATTGCATCTTATTTCATTTACTAACAACGTTTTGGTTTCTAAAACAGCTATTGGAGTTTAATGTGTCGAGGTTAATTAAAATCATTATCAATAAATATCACTCTTTATAATTTATATATACAAAAATAAGTTAATATATTTATGCTTTTAAATCAAAAAATTTTTTCTTTTTTATACTATTGAAAAATATTGTTATAATTAGATTTTGTACTATAGAATTTTTCGTAAGTTATTTATATGAATTAAATATTTAATTTCATAGGCACCGTCAGCCAGGGTTAGATTGATATAATGAATATTTTTTCTTTTATGTAGTTTAAAATAATAAAAATTTATAGAACAACAAAATTTTATTCATATAAAATACAACAATTTTTCATGTTTTTTTATTAGTGAACCTGTGTCTATATTGTATATATTAATATAATGTAATATATTAATATAATAAATTTTTCATCTTCATAAAAAATATTTATTTTATTGCAAAAATAAAATTAAAATGTATGAACAAAATCTCCTTTATTTATACGTAATATGTATATCTCTTTACTTCTCTCTCATTTTGTTTTAGCTTTCTCAATTTTCCTCTCTCTACGTGTTTCTTTAAACTATACCTTTCTTTGTGTTATTTACCAACTCCCATTATTTAATTGAATGATTAAAGAAAATATACATCCTCATATATGTCTGTTTAAGGCAATCAAGGCCAAATAAGCGTTGTTTCTTGAAATAGATGCACGGACACTTTTCTTTAAAATCCTGCGGTTAAATAGGTTAAAGATCAACGATCAATCGATAGAACAAAAGAACAAAAGTAGTAGAGATTCTGCTATTGTATGATAGAAATGTTTAAAATTACAGTATATATAGACTTTGTAAAGAATGATTAAATTACGGAATTTAATTAGTAGATATTAATGATGAAATATTAATAGTACAACATTCTTAAACCAATTTCAAGATGTTCGAAGATTATCTAAATATTTATTTCTATTAGCTATTAATTAACTATTAAGTGCAACTGAAATTTTAACTTTCTATAGCTTAAGAATAGGTAAAGCAATTTAAAAAATATTAAAAATAGTACTTATTAATATAATAAACAATCAATACAATGATAAATATAAATTAGACATCATGTAAAACTAAAGCAGGTAGTTTCAATATATTTTTTATAAATATTTTATAAATACAATTTACAATATAAAAGAGTGTTGATTCGGCTTTTAAAAATTGTTACTTTTAAAATTAAACAATGCACTAAAACTGATTTCTTTCTAATTTACATAATATACTTATTAAATCAATTTCTGATTCCTTTAAGATATATTAAGGTATATTTTAAACATGATCGTAAATAAAATATAATTACATATAAGTTTTTTACGTAACTCTAAATTTGTAAGCAGTATTTAACAATAATATACTATTTTTCAATATTTTTAAATTTATATTGCGAATCTTAAATATAAAATTAATTAGATTATTTGTTAAATGTATTTCATATATTCTATTGTTCTTCTAATGTTTATTCTATTTAAAATCATATATAACTCTAATATATGATGAATTAGATAAAATATAGTTTAAATAAATGAATTAAAAATCAGTAAAAATTGCTATTTATGTTATACGGTTTGCATATGTAACCGAGACGTATCGTTTTCGATTATTATACTAAACGCATTGATAATGAGTTAAAGATGGAACTTACTTTAGACACTTATTTAAGGAAAGTAAGCTTTGCGTAATATATACTAAACAGGGTAAAGTTTGGTCACTCTAGGGAGTTTATCCTCTGCATGTAGACACCTAGTGGTTAACCTTTACAGACATTCGATTTAATTCATAAACTTATTAAATACCCTAGTACACCGTGTGTTTTACTTATACTAGAAGGTACCAATAATAATAAAATTTCATACGTAAGTATATATATACAACCAATGATTATTCTTTTCCTATTTTTAATAATAATTTTCACAGAAATTTTCTATTTATTAATAATGAATATTTTGATTCAACTATTCTACCCATTATTTTTATTAAAAAGATTTTTATTCCAACTGTTTAAATAAATTTTTAATGAAATTTGAACAATTGAAAATTACAGATTTCAACAATTTTTAAACGATTTAAAAAAAATTTCGACTATTAAATATTTCGTACATCTTGTTTTTTTTCAAATAATCTATATTTATTTTGATTTCACATAATATAGTTTCATTATACAATAATTAATCAAAGACAGTGTGCATTACTTATTTTAATAGAAGCTGCTCAATTTTCGTTTGAAATCAAGTAAATTTCTAAAATATAAAAGTTGTATCGGGCACAAAACGTAACTGAAATATTTAAGCTAATATATATCAAGTTCAATTTGTGGTATGCAATGGATCAATTTCAAAAAAACGTGATATATATAAATTTATGTACTACTGCACGCTATAGATTCACATATTGGTATATATGTGGAAATAGAGCACATGAAGACTCTTTACGATACCTTAATGACTTGACGAACTAAAATAACTTCAAGAATTAGGGATCATCATAATCTAAAGAAAGACATAAATACACGGATTTACAAAAACCATTTGAAAAATAAATTTTATTAATAAATACGGCCGCATTGAACACTGGATAGTTCTTTAATATGAAGTAAACTAAAATGTATAAACCAAATGTAGATTGTTTAATATCGATGAATTTTTGAATATTATTTTGTCGTCATTTGATTCTCACTACACGACGTAGAGATTTTAGATTGTACACGATATTGAGATTGTATTAAAAAATAATATACCCTAGGTATGGCCTACACTTCTAAATTTGTTTTTAATTTTATACGTAATTATCTGGTGAATAGTATATTGTACAAACTTCTATTAAGTTTGAATTAGCAGCATTCGTTGCTATATATTTATACTAGTAGTAATCAATAGTAATAACCTAATTGAAATTGTATTTAATAGGTGCATGTTTTTGCTTCTATTATATAACTATAATTCAATCAACGATGCTTAAATAATGCCAAAAGTTAAGAAATTGTTTGAAAAAATGTTAAAATGCATATACTGAATTGAAAATTTATAATTAATATAAAATTTTTGATACTTGACAAAATTCGCTAAATATTTTGTTCAAAAGTATAATTGAGCAAATATTAGCTTTGTTAAAATTTTCATTACGCTTAGTAAATGTTATTTAACGTGAACTAACATCTATATGAATTTGAATAAACTGAATTCTACACAAGTCGGTTTTATTCAACCGAAATAAAAAACCGGAAAAATGCAGCAGGGACGTTAAATTGTAATTCCCTTGTCATCCAGCTTCCTACAAATTATTCATCATATGAAAGGTAGTGCAATTAAAAAATTAATTAGTTTCCCACAAGTTCACGACTCAAAAGACCCGTACAATCAGTAAGAAGGATAATCGCAATAATCGGACTCGCGGTTAAACGCCCTTCCAGGAAAACTAGCAATTCGCCATAGGCGCTAGCATCAATCGCAAAAGTACCCTTATCACGACACATGGATCCAATAGAAGTGAATGCTCGAGTGCCTGGAGCACGTGTAAACTCGCTGATAGGAGAGCGGGTACGCGTGCGAAAAGCTCTCGGTCTATAAATCAGGCGCGCAGAAGACGAGGGCGGCGACGGCTCCGTTATTAGTCGGATAATTACGAAGTGCGACTGTTAAACGCTTCGTTAATAATCGGAATGCGAAGAGAAGAAATAGCTGAGCGCAAACATTAATGAGCGATGTGTGGGCGATGATAAAGGGGGGAGGGGGGAAAAAATCAGCTCTGTTACTGTGGTTCGCATTTTTTCTACGAAGTAGCGCAATGTTGTATAAGTCTAAGCGCTCGAATTAAATCTTGAAATGCGTACCAGCGGGTGACGAAACCACTATGAAGCAGCGAAGAGTGAGCTTATTAAAATGCCGGGTCAAAACGAGCAATTTATGTTTTATTTATGACGCTAGATTGCTGACTTAAGCTGTCCAGGAAAATTTTTTTATTGATATTCGCAACTGCAGATCCGTACCTATACATTGGACACTTATGAAATTCAGTATCTCTATTCAGTATTTATAAATATATTCTTGTATATTTCGAGTGCAGTTCGAGAATTTTTATTTCATTTCAATCGCAGATCTACAACTGTGTATGGTAACTTAAACAATTCTTTACTATATAGGATATAGTTCAATTACACTTTGAATTTATTCAAAAATCATTTATATTTTGAATTTGAAGTAAATGCTGATCAGCAAAGAATTTTACGTGAACATACTTAAGTAAATGCTTGGAGTAATTTCGACCACATTAGCATTGCAGTACCTGAATTAATTAAATAAATTAATATCGGTATACTGTTAAAACTGATAAGAGGAGAACGGTAATAAATTTAATAAATACAAATATTGTGGAATGAGTTGTAATTATGAGGCGGAAATGAAACGGGGTTGGGAGGAAAAGGGAGCAATGTCATAAAATAATGATAACATTGTGCCGCAGGAGGAGATCGAGAAAGTAGTAATGTCACCAAGTACCATGAAGATGATGTCGTGGATTTATCGATTCGTATAATATAAGTGCTACTTGATCATTTACCAAGGCACTTGTGAAAAGATACTTTCTTTTAAGTCCATATCTTTCTTTCAAACTTTATGACAAGACATATTGTACTCTTCTACTATTCAACAAAGAAAGTTAAATTACATTATATCGATAACAAGTCCTACTGCACAGTAGTTCTTAAAATAAAATAAAATTACAAGATTGAATGTAGAGACTGATCGATTAAATTTTGAATTAAAATTTATATATAAGCATTTACGGGTGTATTTTATTCGCTCTTTATTAATTAATATTATATAGAATTTATTATAAATGTATGACTTTTGTTATTAAATAATATAATTTTAGATGAAAATATAAACTGATTGTACAGACAATTATTAAATTGCATGACACCAATTTTATAAAATAATCATTTTAATATAAATATTAAAATATTGAGGTTGAATATATTCATAATAGTAGGTACTGAAAATTTTAACAATAATGTATTATTTATTTTATAAATTTTTCGAATGAAGAAGTATTTATCATTGCAGTATTTATAATAATAACAATACTCAATTTAATTCGTTGTGTGCTAACGTATAATTTAAGTAATAAGGTATAGTCACAATGTGATATTCAAATCTATTGATAAAAAGTGCTAAACATATGAATTTTATTTGAAAAAAAGTATACTACTTCTATAACATTAAAAATAAATGTACGAAATTTATTGAATTTCAATAATTATTTGAAGTAAAAAGAATATTTATATTCGTTATTAGTAGGGGATTAGATATTGCTGTTTAATATTCAAGTGAAATTTAATAACACATTGTCAAGCAAGACAAGCTCGAACAATAAAATGAAACAAAGTGTTCTGCTTCGTGCATATGCATACACGATTAAATAAAAGGGTAATGTATACGTTTAATTTCTGTCGCCTTTTAAATGAAAGAAAATAGATTTCTATTTCTTTTCTATTTCATTCTATTCCTTTAAAGGTATTTCTTTTCATTGCATGCATTTCAGCTCACTTACTTATCGAATATTCCAGCCTCGCCCCGATCGATTTTTGAATATGAAGTTGACTTTACTAAGTTTTACGAGCATTTTTGATGTGAAAATGGATCGTAAGAAAAGTTTATATATCAACGAAACACAGGCAACATCAATGCTCGATATGGCATGAACTTCTCCTCTCAAAGAAAGCATCAACCATAATGCGAGCCAATAGAGGTTAACGATGCAGATATGCCGAGCTTCCGATATAAGGATTAAAGTCGATAGATATATGCGGCGCCAAATATCATTCGGTTCTTGGAACGAATTTATATCCTTCTTTGGATTATAGGTACTTTACTGTACAACGTAAATAACTCATTAATTGCATAAATAATGGGGCCATTAGTTATTGATCTGTTCCTTTTTGTAGCTCTATAACAGTCAAATATTTATCACGTCATTTTTTACATATGCTCATTTCGTTATATTTAATAATGAGGTTGAAATGGCTTTTGTAACATTCTATTGTAAAACGTGTGGTATATGAGAATTTTACAATCAAATTGCAATTACGGCTGCCATAAGCAGTCTCTATCTAGCCAACATTATTGTAAAATGGTATTTTATTTTAGAAATATATACTTTACCTGGCTGACTTATATCTCAAGTTATACACATAAACTTAACGGAAAAATGAAATGATTGAGCTGATCGTAAAAAGAGAAATATATCGATTTTTATAAGAATGAGTTATTAATATTTTACATACTTTATTAATGAGACACATAAATATTATTCAGAGTCTATTTTATTTGCACTATAAAGTTGGTGTTATGTGTAAAAATAAAAATTTGATTAATATTGAGCTCATGGGTTTAAGATACAGCAAATGATGAAAGAGAGAGAAAAGAAAAAAAATGAAAACAAAAAGAATTTTATATCTAATTTTTTTACAACCTTTCAGTATAATGCCATGTATATATTTTTTAACTTTACTTTCCCTGAAAATATATTCGAATAACTTAAATACTTTAACTACTTTCAAATCCACGCGCGACAGTAATTAGAATTTTTCAATCAAATTTTTATTTGCCCAACATGTATTATAGCTCGACGCTTATACCTCCACTCTGTATTTCTCGCAAATGCAAGGGTGTATTTGTAATGCATAACCACTAGATAGACGTGAAAAATAAGGAACGATGTTGAGAATCAAAAGCAACGGGACGATCACATCCCCCATCTATGCAAAATAGGGCAGAAGAGAAGGGAACGTGTCAGCTGGCATATACATTGCGCATTTATCAGATTTACAGTGACGCTCTTCACATGCCGGTATAATGCCGCTTGGATCAGGATGGCGTGAGTACTCGACGATTCATTTCGTGGCAGCTCTTTTTCGCTGAGATTCGCCCTCCTACCGCCAACTTCTCCTTTCCCACCTCCGATGAAATTGCTTCAGTAATGCGCGATCATACGACACTCACGGGCTTATATGAAGCCCCTAAGGCTCGGCGTTTCGAGTACTACGTGCGATTCGTCCAATGCCCCGATGGTACGTGCGCACGTTGCCTCACAAGAAAAAGAGAGAACAATGCGGAATACCGGACGCTATGGTGGAGCCCATCAATGACAAATAGTCACTGTAAAATCTAGTGATTTATGCCATTTCATTTTCATTGCAAGTGCACTAGCTCGATGGGCTTATGGTACAATGGTATGTTTATTCAATTTTTTGCTTTATGTCCCCAACTGCCTGAAAGTGGTTTGTAGCTCGTTTCTGCAGGCCGCTCGATTCCTTGATCTTATAAAGTAGCGTACTCCAATGTATGAAATAGAATGAACCATTTGCATACAGCAGTCAGGACTTAAAAATGAAACGTTTGAAAGGATTAATAAAAAAAAAAAAAACTTACTTGGCCCTCGACATTGTCAATTTTAAAAATTAAGCGTGGAAAAGAGCTGCAATTATTTAAATGATTAGCGGCATTGAAATGGATAACTTAACAACGTTAAAACAGGCTCTAAAGGTTAATACTAATTGCTCGTCCGCAGAGAGTAAGAAGGTCCGGACTATTGCAATAATCCAACCTATAAGCAACAAACAGCTCACCAGATATGGCTAATAGAGCGACAAACCAATATCATAAATGATTTATACTGCTTTCTAAGCATACATTTAAATTTGAACTGAAATTTTATAAAAAAATATATCGAAATTGTATGTATAAGCACTTGTTATCATTTCAAATCCTTAAAATTAAAATACAAGAATTATGCACAAGTGCAGTGTATATTTGCATTGTATTATATTGAATGTTATAAAATATTGTACAACAATATCTAGCTCCTCGAGCAGTCGAACGATTTAAAAGAAGCATTGTTCTAAGCTAAGGGATCATTGATTAAAACTAATCAAAAAGTTGGAATAATATCGCAATATATCCAGAATTAAAATTCAGTTGTTATTTCATTAAATAAAGTGTAACCCTCAAAAGTTCAAAATTTATGTTTCATTGTATGAAATCACATACCCTTACTTTTAATAATGTCTTTTAATGTTTATTACCGTTAATACTGTTCTAGATACAATATTCTATTGTAATACTCTACAATCATAAATTTACTTTATGCTTCAAATAAACCTAGACTTCCAATAAATTGAAGTATTGTATTTTATGACAAGCATTTATACATTTTTAATAATTAAAAGAATTCACTATTCATTAAAGTTGATACATATTATCCAAGACAATATTATCAAATATTAATTAGAAATTAATTTAAAGTACTTAAAGAATTTAAAGCATGATTAAAACAGGTTGAATATTATAAGTGTACATAGTAGCCAAATAATCTTTAAAGTGAAAAGACAAATTATTTTCATTTCTAACATAAGTTTATAGAAAGAGATTTTTAGAAACATAATATAGACAGAGGTGCAAAATTTTTAATTTTCAATCTGTAATCTTTTCAGTTGATAGAAAAGAAATGCATATTAAATCAGTAAAAAAATAAGAATTTAGGATTTTATTTTATGATTTATATATATATATTCATATATTATAAACTATTGGTAACAATAGTATTTAATAAATAAAATATAATATATGGAAAATTCAATTATAAATTATAAATATATGAACATTTTTAAAGTGAAATTTATAAGTAATATTACCAACAGATAATTTCCATTGTTTTTCTTAAACAGAAAAAATTTTAACCACATAAAATATATGAATGAAATTTCTAAAAAACTAAAAAGAATAATAACAAATAATCTTATTATTTAATGTTTGTTATTTCCATACTCCATACGTTATGTAAATTTATTTTTGTTACTTTGCATTGTGCAATTAATATGCTTATACTCATTGCATTTAGATATTTTATTTTAAAAAATAAAATGAAGTAATGCAATTAAATATAATACAATTAAAATTATTGTGATAATAGATTATACATTTTTGTAAACATTGCAAAATCAATTTTACAAAATAAATTAAAAAAAATTACTAAAAGCAAATATTTCTTTCTTTTGAAACCTACCTATAATAAAAATTTAAAAATAAATTACAAATAAATTTAACCTATATTTATAAATTTTTTAAATGTAGCATAATATTATTTTGCATATCTATTAGCAACTAAATTGCGATCACATATAAAATAAATTTATTTCTAATATACAATAATTACATATTTTATTTTCAAATGGTATATACTGGTAGATGAATTGGGATATAATTATTATTATCTATTGTATTGTTAATTGTTTTCAATTCTGTTATTGACAAGCTAATTTTGCAATATCTTTCAGTTGTTTGAAATAACACAAATCATTAGACGTAATACTTTAATACTTGTGTTCTAAGAAGTTATCATTATAAATTATACAGTACTTGTACATAAAATAAGTATGGTAATAGTTTATTAAGAAATATGAATTTTTAACATGATCTATAATACTATAATTTAGACATATTAAACTATTATAATAAAGACAATACTAATAGAAGAATTCTGAATACA
This sequence comes from Ceratosolen corneri, assembly GCA_030522565.1. Classification (NCBI taxonomy): domain Eukaryota; kingdom Metazoa; phylum Arthropoda; class Insecta; order Hymenoptera; family Agaonidae; genus Ceratosolen; species Ceratosolen corneri. The sequence goes on from JAPYYT010000448.1 coordinate 28,129, forward strand.
AAACTGTAACTAAAAGATTGATAATGATTTTAATTCATAAAATTATAAAATTTTAATAAAATGTAAAATTTCATTTATATAAATTCGATCTGTTAAAAAGAATCAAGTATGACAAATAATATTCTATTCTATTTAAAAATGTTGTATAAGTAACGAGAAAATCTTAAAAAAACAATATCTTCGTAACAAAACATTTGCAGAATTTTTAAAGAACGAAAAAAAATTATTGTAACGAGTCATTATAACATAATAAAAATTTATTAGTCTATTTTAATTATATTTGTACTTATTTTGATGTCCGTAAAGACTATTAAACAGTAAATAAATATTAAATTTTGTAGTTTAATTTAATAATACAATAATATTGTATCTACATTACTTGCCGATACAAATAGAAGTGTATAATTATATGTTTAATAAACATTATTGCACATTTTATCAAATATAATTAGAAACAGTTAATATGGTTAAACAAATACATTTTTTTTAATCATTAAGATAAATATTACAGTTAATAATATAAACAACTTGTAAGTTTTCGGTTAAACAAAGAAAATGAAAAAATGACCAAAATAAACATATACTGATTATGAAGTTATAATTTTTTAAATTATATATATCCAAGTAGTAATATACGTCAGGATATATGATATATAATATATCAGGATATGGTATATAAATATAGAATGTATTTTTAAAAATTGTTTCTACTCTTCACAAGGCTGTATGCTATCTATAAGTACAGCTTTTGTTTATATATAATATTATATTTAGATATTGGAATTCATGAAGAAACGTGTTGAAGCAAATACGAATGTATTTTGTAGAATCCTCCATGCAGGTACCAAAGATTTTTTATCTACAAGCTTATTAGAACTCGATTTGTAAAGACTAAGTAGTCGAAATTGTTTACTAGTAAAAATATAGTCTAAAAACTATGTAAAGTGTAATTGCGGCATACAAACATATTACTATATAGTTCATTTTCATATTACATATATGAATATAAATTGGTATATTTATATTATTAAAATTCGTTTAATTAAAATTATAAATTTAAAACATATTGATACTTAAGTAGAAATTGGTACATTGTCACTCATTATAGGGCAGCCCGTCTATTTACACATTTCATTATAGATATACATCTGGAAGTATAATCGGCAAGTATTAAAAAAAGAAAATACAAGGTAAGAAATAAGAGAGTAGAAAGATAGAGAAATATAAAGATAATCAATTTTACAAACCAGAGTAGAAGAATATTATTCTACTGAAACCATGTGTTATTTGAAAGCATATATGAAAACAAATAATGATGTGTAATCATAAAGCGATGTTTAATTTTACAATATTATATAAAAATTTATTATTAATTAATATAGAGAGCTACCAACTAAGAATAATGTATCTGTCATTTATAATTTCCAAAACAAAAAATAAATAATGATAACTAAAATAATGGAAATGACTTTAAAATTTTATTTCGCTATATTTACTTAACCTATGATAAACTTAGTATTTATCTTAGTATTTATTAAACTTAGTGTTTACTTTAGTGAAATATTGCTCAAATAAAATTTCAATTTGAAAAATAAGATAATAATCCAATCAATTTCATTTATAATCAATTTAATACTCCAAAAACAATAATTATATTTTTTATGAAATGCCTAAGTAAGTCATTAATTGAAATATTATATTAAATTAGAATTATAAAATTAAAAGAATATCAAACATTTTATCTTCATTTTAATACCTTAAAATTTATTATATCTCATTCTGTTCGGAAAATCCTTATAATAGAACCAACCGTCACTTCGGCGCCGAGTAACGTGATTATTAGTGTTTGTGAAATGGAAATATAAAAACAAAGAAATGTGTAGCCCAAATATAACGGTCGTTGCTAGAAAGATAGTCGCGATGCGAACTATGAGGACAAAGTGAGCCACGCCGTCGAATCAGTGTGGAATTTGTCGTCTTCGAGTATAGTTCAATCTTCAACTAAGAAGACTGGCAAAAGCAACTCTACAAACAGAATAAAAGAACCGTTGAATCAGTGTGGAATTTGTCGTGTTCGAGAATAAAAGAACCGTTGAATCAGTGTGGAATTTGTCGTGTTCGAGTATAGTTCAATCTTCAACTAAGAAGACTGGCAAAAGCAACTCTACAAAGAGAATAAAAGAACCGCACTCCCTCCAGCTGAAGCAACTACGCACCATTCAGCTCGAGGTCATCAAGAGAGGCTGATTTTTATCAACAATCGTAAAGTAGGAAAACCAGCCCTCCCAAGCGCGTCCGCGCCTAATCCACGACTGCAATAACCTGCCTACTCGCGGCAAAGAAGAGGACCCTCTGGGACCAATTGCACAGTTCGTAAGAGAAATAACGCAAGGTCAAGACACACTCGAAGCTTGCACTGCAAAGAGGTTTGTTACATCTAACTCAGTGTAAACGGGGCTAGGCAGCGCAGAAGATTTTCGAATGCCATTGAATCTCCGTTCAAGCGTTACTTATATATACGGCCATTAATCATCACACACACACACACACACACACACACACACACACACACACACACACATCCCCCACCCACACCCATCACCACAACAAGAAAACATTTATCATTAAATAAATAGAAAGAGCACACACGTGTTTAACGAATCAATTAATTCTACCGCCAACATCACTCCTATTATATCCCCATTCCTTAACATCAGGGACTGCATACAGTTAAGCAGGTTAAATCCCTATCAGTAGGTCAGCGATTCAGGTAAGCTGAGCCCACGAGAGCTAAATAGAGAATACCTCAACAACCACTCATTGTAAGTAAAATAATCATTATTACTTAATAATAATTAATATGCACCATAAGCGATTATTTCATAAACTGAAATAATATATAAATATATATACTGCTATACACAGTTCTCATAAAATATTAATTATAAAAGAAAACGTAAAACTGTGACTACTGATTTAAATTGAATATAAAGAAAGGTCAAAATGCTAAATGAAATAATATGAATTTGAATCATATTTCAATTAGAAATGTACAAGTAAAGCATAAACGATAAATATAAATATATACATATATGATAAATAAGAACGATAATGAATAATTTAAAATTAAAAAGTTTACCATACCTGAATATAAATGGATCTTTGAAGATTCACTAAAGGCATTATCAACAAAGTTTATTAACATTGAATTATTTTATTTTCTATTAACATTTGAAGAACATTTTATATAGATATCATAACTCTGTTAGATACACAATATAGTGGCATCATATAGCTAGCTTCATTTCATGTTCTATATCACCTTCAAGCTCAATTTTGTAAATTCAACCATTTTATTGTATGACTTGAAATTTATATTTTTTGAACAGGTACAAATTTGTACAAATAAATTTTTTTACTAATTTTGTAAACTACACATTATAAATAACTAAAAATGTAAAAATGAATTAATAATCCATTACTCGACAAATCTTTTATACTTAAAATTTGTATAGCAATTCAATAGCAAATTCATCCAAATCTTACAGAGTAAAGATGAATAAATCAGGTAAAGCTAATGTCATAATGGTAACAAAATTATTTATTCAAACTAAATTACTTATGTAAGAATTTAATATTTCAATATTTTATTTAAGCGCACAAATTAAATAGATCTTAAAAAATTTCCTAATAAATATTGAATATAAACAGAAAATTAATATTAAATTTATATAAATCTAATAGTCATCTATGATTCTTTATATTTAACTTATACACATTTGTGCAAAAATGTAAATTACTTAAATTAAAATTATATCACTTATACAAAAATATATAATAAAATAATACTGTTTTAATTAAGTAAATATATTAGCAAAATATTTAAAATATTCAAAATTTTTTAAAAATTAATCGCTCTAGAAATGGTTTACAAACATTTAACAATATATTTAGTAATAAATTAATTAATAAAAATTATTATTATATATATTATTAATAAAAATATTAATTCTTAAAAATGTCGCTATCGAAATATATATATAAAAGGAATAATATAGGTTTCAGCGTGAGTAATGAATATTTCATAGCAAATATATACATGATATAATGTATGATATACATTAAATAGCAATAATTTTTGTTTCTATATTTATAAATGCGTATATTCATGCAAATATGTATGTACGTGTGTGCGTGGATATGCATGAATACATCCATATACATTTTAATCATTTAAGTTAACAATTTAATTGGTTAATTATTAAATAAAATTTAACACAAATTCTTTGAAGAAACAATATACAAACCAATTTAAAAATTTTTAATCGCTCGTAATAATAAAGATTATACCTTAAGTATATGCAAGTATATTTATGAATATGAACGTGATCGATAAGATCTCAATTTACACGGAGCAGCTTCTTTTTTAGTATATTATATAATTATATGTAATGTATGAAATATACAAGTATATACTTTAAATATTCTTTTAAAAGGGAGGACTTTTAACTTATTGATTTAAGCCTTAACGTGGAAAGCTAACGATATATTTAAAATATTTGTAATTAATTTATTGTGTTGATGGTTAAAGTAACTAATTAGCCCGCTTCGTGTGGTAAAATTAACAGAAAATATAAATATTTTTTCTTGTATAAAAAATTTTAAATAATCAAGAAAACAATTTCCATTTAAAAATATTTTTCAAACTGCATCTCATTGTAAATAGATCTATATATGTTCAGAAACTGACTTGATGCTTAGCTCTCTCAGAATGGTGTGAGGGAGAGGCCTATAGTGGAAGGAGAGAGATAGTAGGGTAGAAAGAAATGAAGTCACAGAAGTCGGATGTAATACCGTGAAACAGTATTTATTGAAAAAAGATGGAAAATATAATACGGTCTTTGTCTTGAATTGTATGCTTCTCACTGTCGCAATATTCAGGCGTAAACTGAATACCGCTAGGGTCGGATTGGTTCTATTAATTATTTTACTGTGTTTTTTATTCTAATAGATGTTAATCGTAGCTGAGTCTACTGGCTTTTACTTTTTTTGAAATTGCGTTGGTAACAAGGCCTTTCAGTCTTATTGTTTATTAATTACTTACTGAGGATATGTATTATTAGCTACTTGCCTTATTTTGCTCTTTTTACCTCCTTTTTACCTTCTTGGATTTTCTGCTCCACGTTAGTAATGGATATAGCCTTCAGTCGTAAATTGAACACTGAGTAACCGTGGTTCAGTCGCTGAGGACTGAATGCTGGTTGAAGTTGAATGCGGTGTTCAGGCGTAAAAATTGAACACTGCAAGACCAGGCTTTTGTTAAATAACGAGCATCGACTTGGTCCAAGCTTCAATGTAATGATGCCGAACACTGATGTTTGGGAATCTGTTATTTGATTGTAAGACTACTGTATTTTTTAATTTGGAGACTATGTTAGATAGCGTGATCTTTTGTAGAATTCTGAATCACGGCGCACGTGCTGTTTAGTTTTAATGTCTTTACCCCGCTCCTTGAGTAGAGGTGGTCATCTTGGAATTCTTGAAGAATCGGTCGTTTTAGCGATTGGATTAAAACTAATTTTCAGCTGTCATTGAACCCGTAGGCAAATAGTCTCAACGCCCTTTTGAAGGGAATATGGACGAAGTGCCGGAGGTGAAGCGCTGTTGCACCGATGTCTTGAAACATGGATGGGTTTTCTACATTTTCAATTTCTGTAGGGTCGTTATGAAAATATCACGAAGTTTGACAACTGTGCAATTATTCCTAGAAGGTCTTATTCGTTGTTTTTACTAGGCTCGTATTGCAAGACACATGATGATGGTCATATTGACCATTGCCGAAATTTGGAAGCGCAATCCGAGTAAACACGGTCATAAAAAGAGGTCCTAAATGAGAGAAGTAAATACTTGATGTACTTTCTGATTATATTCGTAGGATCTTGGGGCACATCTGGCAATCATAAACAATTTACAAACAAAGAGGTAGTACAGACGGTCGAGAAACCAACGGAATCTCAAACAATTTATATTAATATTTACAGGATATCTTTACAAAAAATTTATACAAATTAATTTTGTTTCCATAAAAATTCGATCAAATACTATTATATTACTTTTCATATATATTATTATACAAAGTATGAACTTGGTAACATATACAACTTTACAAAAAGGAAGAAATAAGTTCTTTGTAATAATTATAATTAATGTGTTGAACTTTCAATTCACTGTACATTATTACATTAAATAAATAAAATACAGTCTAGTTTAGAACTTTTTATGGAAATTTCAAGTTGTGGTATTAAATTTTCTTTCGCTTCCTGAAATACACTAAAGGTACTCGCGGAACGCAAAATCTCAAGCGCACGCTTCACGTATTCCACGTTTAAACCCAGTCCCTTATGCATCAACATTCATTCTGAAATAGGCTAAGAAAGGATTCTCGTTAGTGGCGCACAACCATAATGTGAAATATTTAAGCTATTTATAGAAGTTTTTTTTAGAGCGTGAGAGAGAGAGAGAGAGAGAGAGATGACGAGAGCTCTAGATCACGAAACTCGCATAGTTAAGTTTAAGTGTTTACCGAAGTACTTGTCAGCGTGTCGAGTGTCGGAAGGTGGTCGGATGCGGTAGTGAGGGCAAAATAAGGTGGGAGGAGGATAAGAGATACACGCGCCCTAGAGAAACACAGGCGCCGCCGAGGTGATGTATTTCTCGGCCTTTGTGACAATGAGATGGTATCAACCATTTCGGCATCGTGACACATGCATGCACGTACGCGTCTCTCCCGGTATCACTGAATGCTATACACCCCTTCCTATATAAACTATAACGGCATCCACCTTCCAAACTCCTGACGCTGTAATATATTATAACAATTGGTTCGGCTTGTAGGCGAAAGATCGTGCGCACACGCGCCGCTGCACATGTGTATATTGGTAAAGATTTACGGAGCGAGTATAAGGAGGGAGGTTTGTAAGCCTATCCACCCCTACGTGTGATGTCACTCACGGACATTGCTCAAACAGCAGCTTATGTATAGTTTGTTGTTTCAACAAATTCTTGTTGACGAGTACTCCTTCTTTTCAAGTTCCCCGGGGCTGAAATTGTCATAAAGTAGATTGAAAATGCTCAATAATATATTATTTGATTTTCCCAGGGTGACACGTATTATGGGTTGCTTCCGAGTTTGACCCTGATAAAATTGATGTGTGGCTATGTAGGTGAGTTACTTAAGATATGTCTAATTATAGTGAATAATAGTCTCTTCTACGTTCTGCGGCATTATGTTTAATTTAATATATGACACTGAAGCTTGATTCAACGACTTTCACAGCAAGCTCATAGTACTTACTGCGTGTAGAACTTGATGATTTATTGTCGTAAAACAGTGAAAAGTGATTTAATTTCCAAACACAGATTAATGGCTTTATAGTTCAATCTTTAATATATTTAATATCATAACGCATAAATTTTATCAACCGTAATATATACCACATACCACATACTTATACATACTTTTTATACAGTACTTTATAATAAAATATTGGTTATCTATAAAATGAGACGAATAATATTTATTTATTCCTTTAAAAATAGTTTAAAATACGCATTGAGATGTGCACATTAGCATGCGTGTATTTTAAGTTGAAACGACAATTCTCATTCTATTATGTCAATCATTATATATTGGCTGGTAACTAAAATACAAAGTAATGATTATTAAGCTTTTGTTAAAAAAGATTTTTAACACTACATTTTTTGATAAATATCGCTTGAAAATAAAGACATCAATCATTAAGCTAACAATAGCCAGCAACTTCAACCTCCGTTACGTATTTTATCTACATATTGGAAAAGTAATCGTGGAGAAAATTACATCGATACCACTTAATTTTCAAGCATTAAAAAAAGAAAAGAAATAGAAAATCAAGCTCCAACAAGGCTGCAGTTGTATTCTGTATTGAGACCATTAAATTAAAGCCGCTTCGCCTTCTCTTCCAACCTCGACAATAATACAAGCATTTATTTTAACCCTGTAACACATCAATTTGATGACGCGTCATGGAATAGCATTCACGAGATCTACCACGACTTCATAATAAATATGAACGGTGGCAATAATTACATTATATTGTAGTCTACAGGCACAACTAATGCACAATCAACGTGTCATGTTCAGCTCAAGTGGATAAATACGGGGTTTGACAAAGGATATACTCCTTATCGTTGCTTCTTAAACGAAGGTGTCGTCATTTAATCGAAAAAAAAGCCGCCTCAATCACTCGCGGGAACGCCTACCGAGATCGCGTTTAAATGGCTTGGATGCTATTTATTTAAATGGTCCGATGTTGGAATTAGAGCTCGTCGCACGCGATCGAAGCCCGTGAAATATCCTTAGGGAATTGTAACTGCTTCGTATTTACACAATGGGTGAGCCTGCGAGGGGCACAACAACTCCCTGCTGATTATTATCGGAGCGATGATCTTCCGAGAAGTCTAACATGGAGCGGTGCCTACAAACACCTAATCACCGTCTGTGTCTCGTGTGAATTTAATATTTGTAAATTTTTCCGTGCGATAATTAAGCCCTTTATGGATTATTGCCGTAATATAAAGTCTATACAAATTCGATTTTCATTCATACGAACACCGAGCTTACTTTAAACTTACTTTAAAAATATGGACGAGCAGATGTTATAGCAGATATTATCGAGTTTATAAATGACAACTTAATAGCTGAAAAATATTTTAATGATTTGCATAAATCCTATTAATCATTATAGTAAGTTAAAGGTGATTTTTGTATTATAATAGTTGATATCAGTCGGGGATTACCGCTCAAAAATAAAAGTTTAATTTATATTAAAATAAATTTGACGAATTGATTTCTGAAGAAAAATGCTAATTTATTACTATAAATATTTAAAGTTTAATGAATTATTAATTAAGCAAAATTCATTTATCATATATTTAAACATTGAACTGAAATCGATTTATCTCCGACTTAAATAATTAATGCTAATTTACCAATTTACTCATACCTTTATTCCTATAGAAATATAAAAATAATTTAATTTCGTATTCATTATGAAGTCTATAAGTAAAACAGATTCTCCTTACTTATATAATCTATTTTTATTAAAATAGCATTAAAAAAATAACGAAAATTTTTTCATAGTTACATTTGACTAAACGAACTTAATATAAGTGTAAATTGAAATTATGTATGTTACGTGTGATTATATTAATACACGTACAATAATGTAATTGTTTTAAAATGACGTTTCATACTTTAATATATTGAGATTTATGGATGAACATATTTCAATTGTTAACGAATAGTAATAACTAACATAGTTTTTTTAATATAAACAAGAGATACAGTGAAAAATGAAAACAATTTAAATTTCAATTTGCAATTTTTTAAAAATATTTTCGAAAAAATAAGTTATTGCAAAAAATCTTTGGTAAATTTATTTTTCTTTTTATAAAATAATTTTACGAAGAGAATAAAATTAATAACGCGTATTCTCGATGAAATATAAATAAATAAGTTAATTTTTCTAAATAAAAGATATAAATAAGAGAAGAGTCAGAATTAAAGCAGTAAGTGGCTGAAAAGCTATTTTAAATAAAATATAATATAATAAATAAATATTACATTTATCTTCATATATTATTGATACTCGAGCTGCAATAAGTGATGAAAGTTCGCTCAACTTCTTTATAAAAATTTAATATAGTATATACTTAGATATCTATTATCTATAGTAATAATATAACATTAATTTGGCAAACGAATCAACATCTACCAGAAATATAAGTAAGAAATTTCGTCAACGCTACAATATCCAGTGATTAATACATTTGAATAATCGGTCTTTCGAACGCCTATGTACTTTATAATCCGCATATTTCGGCGATTTAGTTTTAATGTAAATTAATCATTGTAAAGTTTATATGCAATCTCTTTGGAGCATTCAGTCTCAAGTATTTATAATATTTTAAGATCTCATTATCTAAGGATTGAACTCGTTAAAAAAACCACACACTTAATTTTATCAGGCATTTCATAGATATTTTTACTTTTTTTTATCGTTTATTTTATCTCACATTTCAAATCCCAGTGCGCGCAGTTTATTATTAACATACTATTAGAAGTTAGTTATCGTATTATTTATTCTTAAGTAAACTGAACATTTCAGTTGCTAGTTAAACACGGAACAACATGTAAAAATTTATATTTAAATTGTACGATTTAGGAAATCACTTTGTACATGTCTTTTCTTTGAAATTGAATTTGTATGAATTGAATTGAAGTTGAACCGATCGAAAACAATACATGTTTTACAGTGTACTAAATTTACATCAATCTAAAGTGAAGTATCCATTCACATGTAATATATATCAAATATTTTATTGTCACTCTGATTATTGACATTCAGTATATAATATTATAAGTATAAAGAAACAATATGCTCTCTTAATTTAATGCAAGTAATTCACAACAAATTAGAATCTTGACAATGCAAATGTAAGAATTCTTGATTGAAGAAGAAAAATGGATAATTATTGTATTTTACTATTTTTGTCAATCACTAATAGGTTCAGTATGATTCCCTTCACCTAGGCGCAGTAAAGACAATATCGTACGGTATTTCTAACTACCTGTCTTTTTTTACTATTGTCTCGAAATTATATGATAGAGTGCGCTTATTTTCAACAAGGAATCCAGTGTTAGCGTGAGTAAAAAGTAAAAATAATAATAGATGCAATATAAATAATGATAGAGCGCATAGAGTCTCGATCGCAAATAAACAAGTCTCTCCGTAGTATTATTATGGATAAATGCAAATAGCAAACTATGAAAAAAATACGTAACTGCGCCCGTGAGTCATTAATTGAGCTTTGAGTAAAAAGGTAGAACGTTATAAATCGAGAAACTCGGGCGAGCTCGAGGCCACGAGCACAGAGCAATGAAACAGCAAGGGACCGTAAACTTAACTTAGTTGCACGCCTTATCGAGCATCTGTGGTTATACCAGTGCATGAGCGCATCCGTGCTCAACGAGTATGAGATTCAGAATTTTCGGTCCCCCCTCGGCAACGATCCAGACCGAAATCTTCCCCTCCACTGCCCGTCCGTCTAAAAGCCATTTCAGCCGCGGTTCCTTCCCCTACCCACTTTTTTTCTTCATCCTTTCTCCTGCGTTTCATTTTGTTCATCCTGTTTCTCGTTGGCATACTATTTTCCAGTCCCAAAACAAGGGTGCGTGTTTTCCAAGCGCTCCTCTCCCGTCTCTAACTATACTGCACCCACGAGTCTTTAAATATCACTTACACGGAGACGAGTCACGACGTCCTGGGGACGTGACCGAGATATAGTGTGCACTACCGAGATGTCTCGAGGTTTTCACCCTTTCAAGTTCCAACGCAAAAACAAAACTTAACTCAATCTTGCAGCTGGTCTTCTATTGTATCCTCTCTTTTTAAAAACAAATTATAACAATACATTACGTATGAAATATTTATTGTAGCTGGGAAAATATTTAGTCTCTGCTGTTTTAATTCTCGTATAATTACTACTAGTGTATTTTCGGTGCACTATCTTTTCAATTTATACTCAAAAATTACTTTCGTCGGTTTAAAAGAAGAATTTTAATTATATCATTGAAAATATATTCTTTTAAGGACATTATTATTATTATTATTATTATTATTATATAAATAAAATTTCTTTGAATGAGAATCATATTTTCTAGAAAAATGATATATTTTAAATTTAATTTGAAAATTAAAAAAATTCTTATAATAATTTTTGCCACTTTAATATAGTAAATTATTTATTAATTTTTACTATTGATATTGTTAATATTGAATTGGAATAAATAATGGTTATCGTTATCATACACTAGGAAATATTTAACGTGAGATATAATTAGATTTCTGATACAAAAAATGCGATAAGTAAAACTGGTTCGTTAAATATCTAAATTTTAATTCATAATTAATAGTACAATAATATTAATAAAAATATTAAATAAAAAAACTTAAATGCACAGAAATTTACATAATTGTAATATAATATTATAAATACTATACAATCAATCAGCATTGACGATTAAATTATAGAACAATAAAATTTTCTAAATAAGAATAGCAGAGGTCTAATTGCTATTTTACAATAATTAAGCCCCCTTGATCGACTACAGAAACAGAATAAATGAAATGTGCGATTGATATTTAATTAAATAATCTGTGTTTATTAAAAGTTTGATGTAGTGAAAATTGATGAGATTTTTTATAATTACAATTAGTTATTGATAATACATATCTGCCATAAAATTTACATAATGAACACCGATGTTCCTCATTTTTATTCATTTTATTTATTATTCAGTTCATACATTCTCTCATTTAGAACCTTAATATTAATGACATGTAAGATAACTTTTATAATAGATAAAGTTTAACCATATTATTGATTAGAGATAAAATTGTAGTATAATAATAACAATTAACATTAATATTACCTTAATTATATGTAATATGCTTAAAAAAATTGGAGATTCACTCATAATTTATTTTACTATGAAAATTCAATAAAGTTGCGACCAAAACAACCAATCAAAATACTTTATACGCATCATAATTAATATCAATTATCAAATGGATTTTCTTGAATGTATAAATATGACTTTCTTAAAAATGACATTTAAATAAACTTGAAATTATCTTATATTAATAGAAAATGTTTTGATTACTCTATGCATTAAGTTTAAAGTACAAAAGATTGGTTCCAATATAATGTGAAATTTATGTAAATGTAGATCCGATTTTTTTGCATACATATATATGAGAAGGAACTTTTTTTAGCTGGTAAAATACTGTAACAAATTCAACACATAGTGACACACAGCTTTTTATGGTACATAAGTCATTTTATTCTGGTTATATATGGACCATTACGCCAACCTTAACTAAGGGTGTAGATATCGAACCGCTAGAATCGAGGTGAAATATCAACGCATGTGAAGCTGAACAAAATTTAAAACAAAAATACGAACGAAATGATGAAAGCTGAAATTCAAACTTGGCACACTTCAAAAACTAAAGTTAAGATTTGAAGCTTATACCAAATGTAATACTACCGATTTTTTCATGTAAAAAATATAAACAACTATCCTTTTGTATAAGTCATATTATAAACCTGCATCATTTTATATATTCAACTTTTTATCTTTCTTATAGATTCTAAAGTAAATCGTAAATGTTTCTCGAAAGTTATGGGATTGGATGTAAAACACATAAGATTATTCATTAATGCTCGAATTTCAATTAAAATTCATATCGATATAGTGTCTACACACGAGCTGCGGAGGGCTTTATCTAGCTTACTTGAATTGCAGACCAAATGCCAAGGCTAGATTGCATTTTGTAAGCGTCCCGTAAAACCGTAACTCGATCGATAACGAATGTTTGGCCCAACTGCCAAGCTTTAGATGGCCCTACCTGTTATGCATCTCCATTTCAACTCGCGCACGCGTATATATGGCAGCATATGTATCAAAATGTATTGTCATAGATGAAATGCCTCTTCCGAATCACTGAAATGCAGCAAAGATCCTTTTGGGATCACACAAGTGCGTTCTTCGCTCCTCCCCTTTCCGTTATCTCATTCGCGCTGATACACACACATACAAACACTCTCTGTTCCACTCATGATACTAAGAGCGATTGTACTTGAAACTTACCGCTCCGAGATTTCAGATCTATGATTTAGAAATGCCTAACTTTCTGTCCACTTGTATGTGACTCGGAATTACAATTTCTGGTTTAAAGCAACAAGTCCAGTGAGGTTATTTAGGGTACTACAGGAAATTCGAATAATATAACGCATTCAGTGTTTGAGAAAGCATTACGAAGCAACGAAAAGAAATAAAGATAAAATATAGTCTACATAGAAATGTCCCGTATTCGCGCATAGCTTTGTTTCGGATATCGGGGTAAAATAAACTGACCATTCGTATATTTATATTTAAAACTATATTTGCGAGTGACTATTTTCATAAATGATGAATTTGTAAAACGTAACTTCGTTGTACGTGAAATTGATACATAAGTTGCATTTCAACTATAAATTGATTTTTCTTACAAAACGTTAAAATATTGAAACACGTATTTGAATGTCATAAACTTATTGTCCATTTTTTATTTACTTTTATACTTCTATGATTTATTAAATTAAAATGAATTTCAATAAATCAATACCATATATTTTACTTTTTTCTGTGATTCCTTTCGAATATATTATTCGAATCAATGCGTATCCAATACAGAGAACCTATCAACAAAGAATATTTCATAACTTCCAATAGATAATTATCGAGTGTATAATTTATCATGCTTTCTGAAAAATTGACAAAGAATATTTCATCAAACAATCAAATTTTACTTTTTGAAGGGTATAATACCCTGAAAAAACTTTAAGTAAATATCACGCCTAATCTACTGATGTTATAAAGTTTTAATGGTATTTTAGAATTAACTGATAAAAGAGTAAATGTTGTATTATCTTTAAACAAAGATTAAGTTTTATGGATTTATTGTAAACTATACATTAAAAATAATTTCAAATACAAATTCATATAAATATGTTGAATTAGATATGACTGTAAAATTTAATAAATAATTAATAGTAAATCATAAAAATGAAAAAAGCCACAAAATGTTCCAAATTCATAATTTATACTTTAAAATCATACTTTTTTTGAAAAATGTTCTCTAATAAACATTATAAAATTATAAATAATTATTAATAAAATATTGCAAAATAATCATCAAGCGTAACAAGATTTCTTCACTATTAGAAGTTTTGAATCGTTTTCTTATCAACTATTAAACAAGAAATATATTGAAATAAATCATTTAAATAAATACACGTGCATGTTGCTTTTTGCATCGACAACTACTGATCTCGTTATTTTTGAAATTTTATACTCAATTTGTTCCTATCACAACTTATCTCGTATAAAAGCTTACTGCTACAATAGCACAAAGACGTTTTCTGTCTACCTTTCAGTACATATGAAGTAGTCGTACCAGTGCTTAAGTGACTGCAACGAATCCTCACATTTTGTCTCAGCCGACATAAGCCAAAATTTAGTTGGAGCTGAGTCAAATCAGTTAATCGTTGACCTGTGTTCCTTGACTTCTTTCATATACGCTAAGATTTCTGAGAAATCTTTATGCGATGCGAGCATGACTATATTGCGCGCGAAAGTTTGACAGCTATCAGCTCTATTCTTGTTTATAATGTACAATTACGTGATTTAAATAATCCGTATGGATGAGACATAAATGTTTCAATAATTATGAAATTATTATAATCATAATAAAATATTGTAATAATTATAAAATATTATTATTCATTGTAAGATGATTGTTTCAATAATTAAAGCTCCCACAATCTAGTATTTGAAATTTTCAGTTTAATTAATGAAATTTTGAACATTATGATTAACATATTTAAAGTTTTCTTTTAATAGGAATTGTCTTGCTGCAGTTATGAATAAAATTAGTTACACAATTATATAATTCAAGTTAGCTTTAGAATATAAAGCGCGAAATAATTATAATTAAAATGTACGGTGGAAGTAGTAAAAACGATTGAGTATATGAAATTAATTTCATCTTAGTTATTAGCCAACGTAAAGTGCAAGAATGGTGTCACGTTTCTTAGGTATGTAGAGCAGTTCACACAGATACTAGTTATTGTTCCATGCAGGAGCAACTGAAAAGCTCAAGGTAATATGAAGGTGAGGGAGGAAAAAATATTCACGATTACAGTATTTTTCTTAAAATTTCCATATTCTCGGATGCGCTCGGCCGCGTTCACTTACAAATAGATGCACGTAGAGAAGTAAATGAAGCTCACAATTAACTTGAAAAATTATTTTTCTCCCATCCTCTCACTGCACCTCTGGTCTCCTCTCTGCAAGCTTCAGAACGTGAACCACTAGCATCGGGTGGGCACTAACTCCACGGCCGTGGCTCCACGTCAGTTTAATTAAGTTCAAGGAAAGTCTTTGACTCGTCTAATGTTTCGATGCAGGTGATCCTTTAGTTTTTAATGTTTGGACCGATGCACTCGGGCCTTATGAAATACAAAAACACGAACGCAAATGTGCCGTTGCTCAAGCGAAAGGAAGAAAGGGGATGGAAAAAAGCTTTGTTCTCTTTAACGACATTTATGCTTTTATCCAGCTTCTTCCACTCCCCTTTTGTCGCGATTGTCTTTTTTCCGTATACCCTCAGGAGTTGCAATGCACTCAGAGTAGAGAGCCATAGTACAATCCTCGTGGGACAATAACAACTTGGGTAATAACCCAGACACACTAATTTCTCGAAATTCCAAAGCCTTAACCTATGCTTCCAGTGGCCGACCGGATAAGAGTGAATAGAGACATAAAAAATGAAATCCAGTAAAATCCTTTGCATGATTAATAAAATTCATTACGAAATTTTCGAGATGATTTAATTTCTTGATAAATGACCATTCATGAGCATATTGCACGGCAGCCGCCTAAAAAATCAAATGGTTTATTTAACATTTGAAAAAATTTTTTTTAATACAAAATTTCCAATAATATGAAATTTTAAATTGTTAAATTTGTAAATCTGTGTATTATATTATCTTTTATTTAATATTTTACAATACATATGACTACATGAAGTTTATTATGAAATTCAAATTATAATAATTTTCAAAACGAAGACGAAATTGGTAAACTTCATAAGTAGATCATTAAAATTATTATAATATTTAAAATAGAATTTCGAACATCTATATTTCATAGAATCATAATAAAAAATAATTCTAATATTTTTATAAAATATTAACCGATAGTATCGGTAATATATATATTTTTTATGCTTATCTTTTTTTATTAAAATGTATTCTGTTATGGGCAAAAAGAGAATAATTCTAGTTATTATAACTTTAAAGATATTAAACACCGACGTGCCTTTGTACAATTATTTCTACACCCGTAAATACATGCCACGTGTGTGTATACATACGTATTAAACTTTTCTAAAGCCTTTATCATTACAGAGAAATCTACAATAAAATAGAGTCGTACAATTCAAAAAGATAACAGTTTAGTATACAACATTAATGAAAAAATACTATCATTTTAATTTGTCAACTGTAACTCACTAAAACTTTTATTCGGTGTAATAACATTATTACAAAAAAAAATTTAAGATAAATATAATACATGATACAATAATTCGTACAGTCAAAAAAATGATTCAACAAATCACTAATTATATCTTAATATTATATTATATCTAGGAAATAATTAATTTCAAACTGCACTTGCGACAACATACATCTATATCATCTAAAAATATATGCGTAAAAATATTTCAATATAGTTTGTATAATAGAAGAACGTCATATTAATTTCCTATACTTTCATTTATTTATAAGATATTGACAAAATATATTTATAACTATTATTAATACTACAATGAACTATTATAACCAAAATTATATGATAAGGCATTCACTTTGAAATAACACATCTTTATCGTATTAAAATTTAACCTGTATTCTAGTACATTTTAAATAAATATATAAATGTGTGTAAAGGTCTACGAGCGTGTATTTGTACACGCACGTATAAATATTGTTTTCTAATTTTTGCTAAATTATGATCAGCTGAAAGATTTATTGATTTGTTTGAATGATTAGAGATAAATATAAATAAATATAGATTTTTGCGAAAGATACATTGGCGAGGGAAAAATAATGCAGTTTTATATTGAATAAAAGAAATTAAATTGATTCTATGTGACGAGGTATCATCGAAAGTATGAAACTGCGCGAAAAACCTCCATTCTTAATGTCATAAATGGATTTCGTTTGAAGAAGGGAAGAGGAAAAGTAGTCGAAAATTTTTTAGAAATTTTAATGCAACAGGAATGAAACAACTTAAAGTACGGAAAGCTAAATAAATATTTATTTTTATATTAATCCACCAAAAATAAAAATAAATTAATCAATCAATGAAACTAATTAAATACATTTTATTAATCGTACAATAATATCTGTTTAATAATCAAATAATCTATTTCTATAATTATAGTACGTATGCAAATAATTAAAAAGCATGTAAGCAGAAACAAAGTACATATTTACTACGAGTCGAACAAATTTAATTATAGGCTTAGAAAATTGTATCCATTTATTATTTAAATAGAAGTATTATGTAAAGATATTTTATTTTATAAATGATTATGGTTATTCATATAAAAATACTTCATTAAACTTACTTACATTCTTTTATATTTTATCTACTGTATGTTGAATATACTAACTTCATTAACTTATTATTCTGCTTAGTAAATGTATGTTATATATTCTTATGTATTTGTCTAAATTATTTCAGTTTTTGTAGTACCGAATTTTTAAATTTAAATCGTAACCAGAATTTATAGAAATATAAAATGTGAGAAAATAAATTTGTAATATTAAAATACATACACGAATAAATGGTTATATTTGTTACAATCTATATAATTAGGTGATTTTTATAAAGATATTATATTAAAATAGTTGAAAATTGCAATTTAATATTTACAAAGTAAAATTTTATGCAATATATATATATATATATATATATGAATATAAGTAATTCTTGAATTATATATATTATATATACGAATATAAATAATTCTTGAACATCATCCTACAATGTAATATCAGTGCCATTTTACTACTTTCTCTTCCACATTTTGTATATGCAACTAAATTTTATGTACATATTCGCGAACTCATAATACCTGACTTAACAATTTAAAGTTGAAAATTTAAAGTGTATATATATTACCTGTAAATATATATTTAACTACAAAAATAAAATATTAACATTGTGTAATATCTTTTCAAATATCAAAATTCTTTTTATTTATAATTTTTATTGTTTTTGGAATATATTATCTAATGCATTATTATAATTAATAAATTAGTTTTATAATTTATTTAAATTTACAACTATACTATGTTAGTTTAATTTAAACAGATATATTAATTAGTCGAATAAATAAATTTACATAAATAAAGAAAATCTACTGAATAAATATAAATACTAATAAATACTAAACATAGAGAAGTAAGTTACGACAAAAAAAGATGATATACAAAAATATTAAATAAAAAATATAATATTTTTACCATAATTATAATATATAAAATAATAAAAAAACTGTATAAAATATTATATATGATAATATTAAATGATTCACACGATAATGAAAAAAATTATAACACACCAATGCTGTCACAATCAAACTCGGAATGTTCTGATGCTGAAACAAAGTAAGAATTATAAGTATGCTGAAAATAAAATCATCCACTTTTGAAATTGATAAGTTAAAATATAAATTTCTTATAAAATTTATTAATTTTTGATACATTAATAATATAATAATCTAATAATATTTTGTAGAGTAATTGAGAAAAGAATTTTAATTAATGTTTATATCTGGATCCATATTTACTCATAATGGTATAATCATATATTAAATTACTATTAATTTATTAAACAAAACAGAATTTTTGTCAAAATAAGTTTAAATAAGTTTATTTTATTTATTTTATTAAAAAATGTTAAACTTTTATTCATTTAACTATTTAAATGTACTGTTACATTTTTAAGAAATATTTTAATTATGTACAATATCATATCAGAACATTTTTTAAATGTAAAAATATATAAATTGTATTTATGGAATTTACTAGAGGAATTATAAATTGAAATTGAGAATTGTATAAATTATAAATAAAACAATGTTTATAATTTTTTTAACAATTAATCACTGATACATTGTATTCATTTGCTCATTGAACTCATTGAAACGAAATATCTTGGCGCACAAAAATACTTATGTTAAACCCATGTATTATTTAAAATTATTATAATTGAGAAAAACAATGAAGAGATGATAGTGCGAGGATACGAGCGTAAAGAAAACGAGTAATGAAGTAACACATGGCTTCAACTTTTGATCGTGTTAATGCGTGAGAAAATAAGAATATTAAATTCTATTCTCTCTCTATACTTGTGACTCTCAGCCTTTTCTTTCTTTTCTGTTTTCTTCTCATATATTCATTTAGTGGAGTAGCAATTTCACATGACAGAGATCGAAAAATATAAAATGAAGGAAGCGAAACGTTTACCATTGAAAGCTTTGCTCACGCGTTAGAAATAGGGTTGAAATAGCAAACTTTTCAGCAAGGGGTGAAGTTATTTTCGTAAGACCTTTAAAGATGCTGGCGTATTGACAAGATTCTACTAAGAACTCCAAATAATATTTAGTGTCGCTGCAATTGCAATCTCTATAACTATGTTGAGTATTCATTTATTCACATTTATATCTTAAATAAAACTGTTTTAATTGGATAAATAAAAAAAAAATCGTGGAAAATATTTTATCAAAATTTTCAAGGATTTATGTTATTTTATTTAAAATGTTACTTCAAATTATTTAACAAACTATAAAATGAAAGTAAAAAGTTGTCTTCCAAGCAAAACTATATTGCTGATTTTTAATCATAAAGTGCTTTGTTGAAAGTATTACTAAATTGTAAATTAAAGTTACAATTAAAATTATTAATCAATAATATAATGTGGAATTGTCTATAATTTATAAATAATAGATTCCAGTCAACAAAAAACATAGCATTAAACCAAAACAGTTTTCTGACAAAAAATTTTATGAAATTGTAAAATTATAAAAAATGTTAAAATATATTAAAAATAGCATTTTAAAAAATTAAAACTTATATAAATTATATTCAATATCTATAATTACAAATATAAATTTAAACATTTCTAAAAAGATTGTTTTAATGTCTAGAAAAGATATTGTAACAGATTCTCTTAAAAGAGGATTTTATTAAAACAAGTTATATTTCATATAATATTTCATTCCTTTAGTATCTAAAAGTTTATTGAAGGATAAATTAAATAAGAAGAAAAATTATCTAATTTTTTAACTGAATCATAAATTTAAAAATATCACCTTATGTTAGAATATCAATATATGTAAGAAAAAAGTACATTATTTCAGTGCTTAAATGGTCTCTCATTAACAATTAAAATTAATAAATATTTAACCAATTAAACTGGCCTTTAATATATAAATTTTAGAAAAAAAATTTGGATATATTTGGTGTCATAAATTTATAAGAATTTTTAATATGGAAGGACATATCACATATGCTCCAAATAGTTTCATTTGCTTTATTGTCTTTAATAATTTGTAGGATTTATTAAGTGGTTAATTTTATTAAAACTTCAACTATTCACTTTTTCAAACTTTTCTCGTTTATAAATTTTTGATATACTAAGCATCTAAAGAATAAATATATAATTCTCAAAGAACAAAAGTAATAAAAAAACTACTTATATGATTTGTTAAACTTTACTGGTTTACATGTATATTACATATATATCCAGATTTAATTAACTGATTAAAAAATTTAAACACCAACAAGATAAGATACCTGACCAATTTGTTTTATTATATACAGTTAAATTACTTATTTAATCTAAGGTACTTTAACAAACTTTTTTGCAGCTCTTTGATTTTAAAAGATTAATTTTTTTCTGGGATTATGCAATTTTAAGCTGTTGATAATAATCCCAATTTTATATAATCTTATTTTAAAGAAAAATTAATTGCTAGAATGTATAGTTTTCAAAACTTTTGTGTGATTAAGATACGTAGTTTGTTATTTGTTGTTTTAATTTAGTAACCTTATTATTTAATCGATGTACTATGGCCATTTATTTTTAAAAATCTTATATTCTTTTATAAAACAACATACTATTTGAATGTGTATTTGGTATACAATTACAAATTTTAATTTGATTTTATTTGGACGTGTTCAAAGTTATACTTTTACATATATTATTTAAAATAAAGTACTTTATTAGGGCATGCAATAAATGTGAATAAACAATAATTTAAATAAATAAATAGTTAATATTTTTATAAATTATTACGTATATTAATTATTATGTATTTGGGTCATAATGTTTTTAACTATCTGGTTATAAAAATACCAAAATATAATGTTTTCAATTATATAAGTATATATATATAACAGTGGAATTTAACAATAAAGTTATATTCAATGTTAATCAAATTATTGACGTGCATTAAAAAATAAATATTAATCAATAAAGAATAAAGATTATAATATCTGAATTTTAGAGAATAGAATAACGACTCTCGATTGATTTTTCAAATCATCAAGACATTTCAATTTTCTTTCATTTTATACGAAAGGTTTTAAAAATTCGCTGTTCAGTCGCTGAACTTTCGATGCTCATTACAAATGTCTCGAAGCATCTTCATCCAAGCGAATTCGGCATGAAGCGCTCCTTCCTTTAAAATTTAGTGCAGCTTATATTTCATTGAAATACGTTGTATATAATTGTGCACGCGACTCACAGGCAGACACGAAGCAGACTCACGTTGGCATTTATCTGGGAGCGTAACCGATGCACAAATTCTTCAACATCATTCAACGCTGCGTGGATGCACGATCAATTTTCTCCGTAGTTTGTCTGTTTTATATTTAAATCACTCGAAGAGTAATGCATACTCGCACCTTGGAAGAAAATTGACATGCGATACGTTAAAACAGTGCGATATCACACAATAATAGTGCTATAAAGGAAGTAAAAAAAAATAAGATAAAAAAAAGTAAATTAAAAAGACGAAGAAAGATTAAAAAAAAACGTTGCAAATATACTCAGAAGTTTCATTGTCCCAGCTCGGTATCCTTTATTTAAATTCGGACTTGTGGCTATTTCAGCAAATATTTTTTACATCATTTCTTAATACGATTGTTGAGTTATACATCACATGTGATATTGCATACACACGGGGATACATAAATTCATGCGAAATTGATTTTATAATACAATATTTAATTGAAAGCGGAACTCGAGATTTGACAGATTCATTCTTATTTTGAGTAAAGATTCTTTTTTATATTGATGCTCTAACTTCATAGTGGTATAAAACAAACTAAATCCAGTGTAACTTTGATGTTTCCAGGATGAATTTCCTCTAATTAAATCTTGTGGATAAATTCTTAATTGTTAAATTAAATAAAAAAATGTCTTATTCTTCTTTTAAATCTATCAAAATTACTTATTAAAAGTTAATGACTTCGCTATAATTAAATTATTTTTCATTGAATATGTAATATAATGAAGGTTCATTATAGTATGATATATTGTTTAAAATATTCCATATTAAATTTAAATTTCCAAGTCATAAAGTAAAATTATCGTTTATAATAATTTAGTAACTAATTTTATTTAGATGACGATTAATAAATAAATATAAAAAGAATTAGGCAATCCATTTTAAACCCAAATATGAATAATATCCTTTTTATTTTAAATTCAAGTACGTTATTTAATCAATTTTTTAAGATAAGAAAGCTAGATTCAAACAAGAAAAATTATTATATGATTGCCATGGTTTTACAAGTAGAAATCTAATTTTCTTTTCTTTTTGAAAATTGCAGAAAAATAGTAAGTTAAGTGAAAAAGCTCACTCGTTTTAAAAAAGGGTCGCTTACTCTACCAAACAATCGAATCAACGAGCAAGTTGGTAATAAGAAAAACTCGAGTCTCATACACTTCATTCTATTTTTACTCATCTTTTTTTTGAACATGAAAACTAGTATCATATGTCACGTAGCCAGCTCAATGAAAAATATTCAATACCGAAGTATTATTAAAGTAAATGGATAAAGGCGAATGTATACGCGCGAATGGACGAAAGCATAACTGCTTATTCGAATTTCGTGCTCATATAATATACGTGTAAAATGAAAGACTCGTGAAGTTGAATAAAAGAAGTAAAAAAAAAAAAAAAAAGTCAAATATAAAGCGTAAAATAGAAAATACACGAATAAATTGAATATCTTTATAAATAGAGCTGTAACAATTTGTTTTATGAGAGAATTAATGAAGAATATTTTCAAATAATTTAATAAGACGGAAATTTATTGATTAATATAAATATACATATTATATATGACATGTATACGAATCATTTTTACTGATTTGACGTTTAATGAATTTAAATAACTGTTGACAAAAATTATGATAAAAGAGGAAGAAAGTATTTGAAAATCTTTGTTTCAAAATTTAATTAAATATTCTTATTAAAATATTCATGTAATAAATCCATATTACTGGACCCAAATAAATAGAGTGTGAAATTTACGTATATTGAAAAAAACAAGAAAAAAGAACAAAAAAGCAAAAAAAAAAAAAAAACAAAAAAGGAACAAAAGAATAACGGAAATAAACTGAATCGCACTATAACTCCAAAAACAAGAAAAAACAAGACAACGAAAGTGCCAAAGAATAAGAAGGTAAAGACGATGAAGAAACGACCTACGAAGAAAATGGCCAGTGCAAAGAGCATACATATAAGAAGCATGCATTTATATATGAGACGGGCGAAGTGTGTGTGGCCTCCCGTTCGAGCTTCTCTATAAAATACATATGCGCACCCGCCCGGAAGATTCTTTTCGCGAGAGCGATCCTCTAGCTTCTAGTCCCCTTTTTTCCCTCTCTCTCTCTCTCTATTGCCGCCGCTACACCTAGTGTGCACAAGTTCCATTTGAGACTGCCACTTTCTGGAAACGCAAAGGCCAGGCCCCCTTAGTCAAACGACCAATATTTTCCCCCGTACATCTCTACAGTATAAAGTCTTGAGAAATAGAGATATTGACTGCTATGCGAGTGTATTCATTCTTCCGGGTGCGCGAAATACTCGGTTCCAAGTTCAGACGCGAAGATCGAAATAAACGTAAGGGAAGTGTAAGTCTACGGATTAACATAAAATCAGCCATTTGCCGATAATCATTAAGGGAGAGTGCGTGTAATGCTAAAAAAAAACCCGTTTAATTAACGAATAGAATTTTGTATGCGCAAGCCGAAAATAATTATTCACAAATTCATTATACAATAAGAATCAAGTGGTTCTCACTCGAAGATTTATTTTTTATAGACGGCAAGTGAATTTTTAATAAATTACAGCATATAAATATTATTATAATACTTTTCATGCGTGGTCTATAATATGGTGCTATTAAAAATAACTGTACATAAGGACTTCCTTGTAATTATTTGATGAGAAGAGCATTAAATTCATAATGATAAGGTTTTCTGTTGAAAAATAAGATACACAACATTCTTATAATAGTTTAAAACGCGAACATTTTTTACGTTTCATAGTTCTAACGGATTTATTAATTAAATCTGTTCTTCTCGTAAACCCATTTTAAACAAGTTTTCGAGTTAGAAATCTATTAAAGACCTATAACAAATAACTTTAAATATTTTATTATGATTTTTTTATATAGGTAGAGATAATTAAAGGAACGACATTTTATTTTAAATATCAGACGAATTTTTTTAATATTCGGACTTCTATAATTGATGCGAGCTTATGCGTAATGCTCTTTATTAATAATTTACTATAATTTCTTCGAAAATATTCGAATAAACGTATGAAAGATGTCGTTTAGACTTTTCACAAATCACCCTTCCTACTTTATTAACGCAATTTTTTCATAAAATGGCCTTCCTCATAACTCGTAAAAAGTTATAAATTCTCCATGTTTCATCATCAAATATAAGTTTATTAACACGAAAATTTACCAGCAGTTATTTAGAAAATATGAAGAAAAAGGCAAGCAGTAATCGTTCTTCGTTGGAACAAACTTTCGCATTCGCGCGAATAAGGCACAGGAGCATACGTACAGAATAAAAATCAAATTACGGGGGCAAATGCAATTTAGCCGGATTTAATGCTTGTTGAAGCCTGTACACGCGAGCAGGACAAAACCGTGTATGAAAAAAAAAGGTGAGATCGTGCGACTGAACTTACGAGTCCGAGATAACAAAGCCATTTTCTTTGCTCTGAGATTCGCCCCTGGAAATTACATATTCCGCATGACCCCGGGCATTTCAAATATATCTATATCTCATTTAGGAACACCAAAACTTCCTACATGTTGTGTGCATGCGTCTCGCTAAGTTCTTGGTATTCGACCAGTGCGCGTTGCCCACCCGCACGAATGCTTTCAAATTAGAAACGGGAGAGAGCAGACACTACATTATAATCATTCGTCCGAGTTTTGTCTCGAATACAGCCCCAATACTTGACTATACAGCGCCAATTCCACTTTGGATCGGTAGGAGAGGGGGGAAAGCGAAAAAGAGCTGAACGTTCGCATTATAGAAAATTATCAAACATTTGGAAATTATATATATATATTGCTTTGCGTTGGAAACCATCTAATCAATCGATTCTGTTGAAATCCGAAATTAGTCCGTTTGCGTCAGATGTAGGGGTGACTTCAAAACTCAAGTCAATTGGAAACAGCGACAATTTTATAAGTATAAAGAATCAAGGAGTCACTGCCCTAATTTTACATTTAGTTTCAATAATTAATGAACGCTGGTAAATTTAAATTAAAATCGTCCTATTTTCAATTAGTAAGTCAAAGCTTTTCCTTTTATAGGGAAGGTAGTAATGACAGCATGATCAACTTATTCTTGTGTCGATTAAAGTAATTCTTAAAATGAATGATGTTTCTTTTATGAAGGATACGTTTTGATTACTTATATTAATTAAGAACTCAATTAAATAATTTTAATTTGTAATTCGTACTGTGATTTGAAAATTTTTAGTCAAATAATAATGTAATAATAATCGTTGTCATTTTCATTTATTTCTAACTTATAACTAATTATAGTAATTTTATTCTATAATAAGCTAAAACTATGAATGTCTTATATTAAATAGAATGAAATATGATTATTTAGTATTTATGATTATACCTTATAATATATTTATATTTTTATTCAATGCACGTTTTTGAATGAATATTAGACGGTGAATTAAATAGAAACACTTTCAAATTTCATATGAACTACATATAACAATTTTTGTTTTTAACTTGTATATATATATATATATATATATATATGTATATATATACAAGAAGAAAAATTTGCTTTATAACTATTTTTTCACATTGAAATTTTATTAAAAAGTGCTCGTAGTAATTATTTTACAATATTAAAATTTTTATTTTCAATAGAATGAAATAATAAGATTTTTGTATAGTTACCATAAAAATATGAAAGTAAATTAGAAAATAAAGGAGCGCGTTTGAGGAAAATCGGTTCGAAATATTAAACGTCACTGTACACATATTCATTAAATTAATTGTTATTTTATTAAAAATATTTAATTAAAATATCTATTAAATAATAATAATTAATTTGCAGTATTAAAAATCTAATTAACTTTTTAACAATACAAAGTACCAAGAAAAATTATTTTTTAAGATTGCATATACGTCTAAAAGCAATAGAATATAAAAATTTCTAAGTAACCTGACTGAAAACATCATATTGATAACATATATACAATACGAAATAAAATAGAAATCAAATGATTTTCTATTAATAATATCAAGAGCAAAGGTAATGAAAATATCTAAGAAAGGTAATATTATGAATTTAAGAAAAATAAAATAATCTTGATAAGACATAACAAAGAAGTAACTGTAACGACGCAGAAATCAGGATTGGGTGGAATGCTGTAGTCTTTAATTTCTATTTATCTTACTGTGAAAAGTCAATATGTAAAAGAGTATTCAAGGTGAAGAAAAATAAATGTATATTGACAAGCTATTATGAAAAAGCACTCTAATAGTAGTATGCAGCGATAATCTAGGACAATATAATACAATGTAATAAATAGTTAGTTAAGTTTTTATCTTGATTGAAAATAGTAATAAGTGCAGATAAATAAAAAAAACTGATTCTTCATTTCAAAAAGTAGTTATTAATCGATGGAAATGAAGAACATGAATGTAGATGTTAAGAAACAATTATACTTTGTGCGTTTGAAAACAATTTACGAACAATTCTAGTCGTTAGTAAAATTCATTATAAATAAGAATAAACTAATATAATGATTGATCTTTTAACGTTATCCTTGAAAGAGCATTGGCGAATTGGAGAATCACATCATGAAAACTTCTGCAATATCAAAATATTTGACATACACATATAGTTTCATTCGTGGTTCCGTTAAGCTGAATACTTCAAATTAACCCTTCAATTCTCTTAAATCTCCATTCCCAGCTAACGATTCCACAAAAGTTACGAAAAATATAGTTACAGGAACAGTAGAAATGGTGATTTAAAGAAACCTTATACCACCATCAGTATATCTAAGCAATGATCGTCGCATGTGCAACGGGACTACATTTAATAGGTAAGTAAGGTCGATCTCCGGTAAAAACAAAGCCAGGCCAAAAAAACGGAGAAAATATAAAGTTGCTGCAGAAATATAGAAAATAGTGGGTGAACACGTAGTGTCGCGCGCGCGTGTTTCTATTTGTGCAGAGCCGTATAGACCACAGCCATCCAATGTTACAATATACAATATCCTATAATGTCGGCATTCAAAGAATTCGTGCCGTGGGGGAGGGGAGGGGATTGGTTGTTCATTTCGTGAGAGCTCGTAAAACTGACCTAATCATGTAACTTGCCCTCGCGCTTCATTTTCGACCAGGATATTGCTCAATCCTAGTCACGCCGAAGCACAGAGATGATGGCGGTGATACTGGAGCCGGTCTTCTCTCTCAAACAAAGGAAGAAAAACTGTATCGAGTGCTTGTCACTCTCAAAAGAGAACAGCCAGCAAATTTGCTTGTACTGGAATCACCTCGAAGAAAAATACGAGTTAATGGTAATCTTCAACATGGTTCTCTGTATACACGCTTCTGTCATAGCTATGCGGTATTGTAAATTCCTTATGACCTTGCATCTATATTAATAAGAATAATGCAATACTTATATGCAGACAATAGCCGATGCTTAGTGTAAATCATTAAAATGGACAGCCCACTCGATTTGAAGTGCCAAGCGATATACTTTTTAAATATTTAATATTGTTTACCCCTCAATTCGCTTCACAAGGATATAATATTTTATTCCCCTTAAGTTCCGATACCAATAAATCAAGTGATTTACACGAGAATAAATGAGTAAAGCTGCGGATATTTTATAAAATAATATTTTCTGAACTATTGTATTTGAGGATTTTATTTTTTATTTGTTGCTTCTGAAAATCAAAAATAGTATAAAATGAAAAAGTGCCGAAAGAATCGTAACTTGAAGCTCTTAGATTTTTATTTTTTAATTTAGGCTCTTGACATGCATTTTTCATCTGACATAATTTATAAACTTAATAGAATTTTACATGCAAATAAATGTAATGTATTTTTAAAATGTAAATGATAAATCGCAGAAAGTAATTTTTTTACGTATATTTGTCATTATGAAGTAAATTATAATAATTATATGGTTTTGTCAAAGATTATTATTATCATAAATAGAATCGCAATAGAAGCTTAAAAACTTTTGTTTCGACTAGCCACCTGTATGGATGGCAAATGAATCATTTCCAATGTTATTAGTACCAATAATAATTAAAAGCTTGCAAAATTAAACTAAATTACGCATATGTAATATAGTTGCAGTATAGAACACCAATTTTTGTAAAAGTAGTTGTTGAAAAACATGTTAATTTTATTTGAGTCTATACTGTTGCATTAAATAATGCGATATTTCTATTTTTATGAATAATTAATTTGTTGCACTACGATCGAGAGCCAATAAATAAAAAATTAACTTTAATATCCACGTTTTTTACAGTGCCCCGACATAAATATATAAAATTGTTACTCTTTTAAACATAATCCGACATGAATCAACTTTCATCTTTTGACAAATCATTTGAACTCTTTACTTTTTTAAACATACAATTTTTGTTAACCTCGAATTTTTTAATCAAAATAAATACCCAAGTATACAAATTCAAATAAGATAGTAAAACAAAATATATATACATATTTCATTTATCATGCATTTTAATAGTTAGTGATTTTTCTGCAAGTACAAAAACGTAACTGATTACATTATTGACCATCTATTACTGACCATCGACCTCGACGATAATATCAACCAAATTATACAATTTTTCTAAGGTTATTTTTTTATTTCATTACTCGTGATAAATAATAAAGTTCAAATTTTTGAATAACCAAAATAAAGAATACTCTATTCTATCTATAAAAATGTCTATGTACAAAACGAATTGAATTTTCCGGAGGTTTTGCTCGTAAACTCATACAGACGTTCTTACCATTCGATTCAGCTGCCGCTGTCTACATTACTGCCCGCAGCGTATTTTATACTAATACTCGCGTACGGTTCATATATACTTTAAATTTTAACTCACTCTCACTACATATACAAAGAGAAGAAGAAAGAAAGATAGATAGAGAGAGAGAGAGAGAGAGCGAGAGAGAGAGAAAGAGACAGCAATTTCAAGTTTAAAACGCGTGCATGTGTAGAGAGCAAACACACGTATGCACACACTTTTCATACATTCAACGTGAAAGCTGAACGAATTATTTTCAAATTTGGTTTCTTTTCACCGATACGACTATATGGTATTGAGATCAGAATAAAGTAGTAGAATAGTGCCTGAGCTCGTATTCATAACTTCTATGAGTATTCTATGAGCTTCTTAAAACCATTTCGAAATCTACGAGGTTCTATTTATTATATAAACATTGCGCACGAAGAAACACGCTTAGAAAGGTACAAATATATCATACTTACAGAGAGTCATATGTTCCAATACTCAAAAGGAGGCGCATATATTTTATTGCGAATAACCTTGAATTTATTTATGCTTTTATACAGACTACAATTTTTAGTAATTGCATTAGCAATATCTAGTCAATGTAAGTGTCGAGACATTTATATTTAGGCAAATGAATTTGCGATAATCAATAAAATAATAACCATGTATAAAATGACTGAAATATACTATTTCCTATGTATTTTCCCGCTATTGCAAGACACGGCTATCCAACCACTCTTACTCACGACAAATGAGCGATTTCCGCCAGATGCGGATAGTACTTCGATTGGTCACAGCAAACGAACACCGAACGGATTCGTAACCGTACGGAGCATTAAACTTATAAGGACGCTTTTTCAAATACAGCAACTCGATTGCCTCGCTCCGAAAATTCAGAAAATCGATAAGCTACTTTCTAAGTAACATTTGCTCGTATTTATTTTAAAGCTTCTATGCATATAACAGTAAGAATGTCAAAAGACTGCTTTTATGGAACTCTCACAAACTAATAATTACTTCTTGAAAAAATAAATAGATATAAATTATTTATTTTCAGCAGATAAGATGATTAATCGATGTTCCTAGAATATGGGATTCCCGATCTTTTGAGAAAATATTCTAAATACTGTATATAAGAAGTCCGTGATTACTTTAAGCAAGAGGAATTTAAATTTAAATAAGAAAATTGAATGGTCTTTTCGATACAGAAAATTGAAAAAAGCACTTCAAGTTAAACAAATAACGTGAGAAGAATGCTTATATGTATGTAGTGGAACGAGAAACAAGACGTCCATTTAACTCATTTTGCTCTTGAGATAAAAAACACTGTTTTACAAGCATTCTATTTTCACCGCCGACTGTACTAAATTGAAAAGTTATACAACAAAAGTATAATAGTAACTATGGTGCTATCTACACAAAAGAAAAAAGCTCGCAAGTTATATTATGCTTTATCCTCGAAAATATAATCGGTAATACTAACCTAAAGCAGTACCAACTTCTATTATTTTTTTACAATTAATCAATAAATTTTATTGAAGTAAAGTTATACTACTGTAATATAAAATTACGATTATTTGTATCAAGATATATGTGAAGTACATCGAGACAATTTTGATCGTAGGCACGTACAGACGATTTCACAATGTGATTTATTCGCTAGCGTCTACGTAACTGTCCTCAGCATATTTTATACGTAATGGCTCCCCCCCCCCCCTCTTTCCACCACTATTGTATTAATTCTCTATTTCGCTGAATATACATAAAAAATGCGTGCACCTCTAGACATCATTTGACTAGATATACATCTATTAATGGTATACAGTTATAGTTTAGTTCTCCCAATTAACCGAAGTGAAATTATTTTCAATTTTATTATCTGTCCATTTTTTAAATATTTTAAATATACTCCATCACTTAAATACCATTAATACAAACGAAGCTTATTTTGTAATTTTAAATATTAAAATAGATCATAAATAAATAATGTTACAAGATATTTAATATTCTTTTTAAGTTATAAGTATTTGGTAAATAATATATATTTTGTATAATTATCAATATCAATCAATTTAATATAATTATCAAAAATTAAATACTACATATGAATAAATGTCTAAAAATAATATATTTAGTACTGAAATATTAAATATTCAAAATTATACCAGATGATTTCATTATAAAGTATTATACACGAAACTGTTAATTAAACGATTATAAATTTTCTATTCGTAAAATTGTAATTAAATACACTTATATGAACAGCTTAAAGATATTATTAATAAATCAAGTAATTCTTATAAATATAATTAGTATTTCCTACTAACATGCAATAAAAATATAATGGTACTTTTGAAAATATATAATACTTATATTTAGTAGATTTCACCAAGCTCCCTAAATATTAAATTTTTCCTTCTATAACTTGAAGTCTCTAAAGTTTCTAATTACTTTTAAATAAAATCTACGATTACAACATTATAATATTATAAGAGGTTTGGGATAAATATTTTATCCCAAAATTATAAACTAACATAAATCATTTTTTAATTGTTTCAATTTTTTGGCCAATGTTTAAATATGCTTATAATGTATAGTGATATTTAAATAGAAACATATATATTTGTACATATGACAAACAATCACGCAAGCAGTGTAACGGTGAGTAAATTTACAAATCCCCGAGGCTTAGAGTTGCGTAAAATAGATAACACGATCTCACACAAGAACTTGTTGAATCCGAAACGGATGGTGAAAAGGACAGGGAGCGTCAAGTGAAGCAAGTATTTCCGAGGACTTTACAACGTACTGATAAAAATGTAGACAAACGGTACTGCGACGACTGATAAGAGGCAAGTAGTAAGCAATTCCACGACTATTTTCTCCTTATTGGTTTTCATTCGTTTCCCTATTTTCTCGAAAGTGGGTCCACTGCCCGAAGAGCCAATCGCTACTATCGATATCCTGATGCTCGGCTGAATAATAGCGACGTTTAAAGAATTCCATGAAAATTTACGGCTCGGCCAACAGCTCCCTTAGCCTTGTTGCTGTTCTTTGTTGCGCAGCTACATCCCCGCCGTTGAGGCTCACTAAAGTAGCGAATTTGCATTCGATCAGCTTTGCAAATTTTATTCGACTCATTCAGACTCCAGCTACTCTTCGACTGGCACACAAATGGAAATAAATGCACGCAAAAATACAAAGTAAAGCACTGGCTTTGGCTGCGTCATTGCCCCCGGGAGAGGCGCGAGTATTCTTTGCCTGGTTCATTGCTAAGATCGGTATTCCTCGGATATTTATGATATTTATGAAAGAATTTTAGCGGCTATTCAGCCAAGTTAAAAAAACGTCTTTCTTGGCCTCTCATGAGATAAGATTTTAGAAACCAAATATAAGGACTAAAGATGTAGAGGTATTTAGAGAAGATAATTTGAAAATCGACAACGTAAGTAAAAAATCACATTAGGCAACGGATCCTTTCATCTTGCGATTAAATTCAATTCTTTACCTTTTTTTAATCAATTGAATAATATGCTTAACACTTAACGCGCAACTCAGCCCGAAATACAATTGTATATTTGATTACATATTTCATGAAATATTTCTGTAATATTATGCAGATATTTATCTTTCAAATAATCTTAAGAAAAAAAAGAAAACGCCAATTTCGTCTCATCATAGTATACTTTTTCTCTTGTTTTAGTAGCCTCCTGAAATTTTATACTCCGACTATTATTGTATAATATTAGTATATAATATACATTTGTAAACTGTCTTTTAATAATCTTTTAATAATATATTTGTTCGAGATTTAATTTGATATAGGAGCTCTCTTCGTTAATATTACCATGATTTAAAGTGTTTATCTAGTGTTTGTGTATTATGACTAGCAAAACTTTGCAAATAGTTCATTCGTTTGAATGTCATTGTATATAATTTGTCAACTATGTACTTTACCTCCCCGTTAAAGAAAAAGGAAGAAGTGACCGATGACATAAATATGAACGCACGGAAAGTTCAGCAGTTACTTCTGACGCCTCAAACCTTACATTACTAATCTTATCTCATTGTCGTACTTCATTGTTTTATAAGTATATAATATTAAAAAGGATAAGACAGCAGTATAGGCATTATAATTCTCTTAAAGTAAGTACAAGAAAATTGCATATTCCGCTCATTTAGTAGTGGGCAGTTAAATAATACACTTCTACATAAAATTAGATATATTTATTTACAATTCCACTCATTTAGTGGCCAGCAATTATTGAAAACATTTATCTCCATTAGAATTTCCTCTCATCAAGCAGTGGGCAATTTAATAATTTACTTCATATATATTTATTAACAATTCCACTCACTAAGAAGCAAGAAAGTAGACGATATATACTTTATTTACAATTTTCGCTTACTTAAAGGTATAACTTATAACTGCAGTCACTCCTATTGAATTTATTTTTGGTCAGAAGTAACTCGTTTCTTTCTAATATCTTCGAGGAATCAATTTACAACTGATTACCTCAACCCAAACTTCTATCGCTTTTTCATTAAATAAATAAATAATTCTAATTTCATCAATTCCTAACACCAATTCACTACTGACAACTCTGTTTAGCTTCCATAATTTCAATCTTAATACATCACACATTCAACAACCTTGATTAATAAACAATAATTTAAACCATAGCAAAAATAGTTCTAATGCCCTTTTCTTTGAAACCTATTTCTGTCCTCTTCTTTCCAGTATATGCTTCTCCCCACTCACACTTGAGGAGAGTTTTACATACGGATTTAAATTGCCGAACAATATTTTTAATAGCCTTTTAATAATATGGTTATTACATTATTATACTTTTTTGCAAAAAAATATGCGTTTGTTAACCAATGCATTTAAATTATTATAAAATGTCATAGTATACATTTACAGGATGATGCAAGGTATGCTAAAATAATAACTTAATTTTTTAAATAACAAAATCCTTGATTGTTAAAAAAAAAGGCTGTGTCTTGTATACGACCAATACTAAAGAAAGATGTGTTTTGACTTTCAATATTAAAAGACAATGTAATATCTCACCATAGATAATGTAATAAATATTTTGTAACAAAATAAATATTTATTAATTAGCAATTGAATAGATATCTTTTAATTATAATTCTCTTTAAAGTTAGTTTCAGTACTTTTACATTAGAATGAATATATAATAGGTTGCAATTACTTGTTTTACTTCAAGGCTGATAAATATAATAGTTTAAAATTCAAATTTTATTGGCCTTATTAATAAAGTCATTTTAATGCTTAAAGTATAATATATCAAGCAGAAAATTACTCATTTGATCAGACAAATCCTAATGATCACTCAATCGAAGAAGACAAATGCAGGTGAACACGATACTAATCACTACACACATCTACTCGTTCCCTAATGTACCGTTAACTCGAAAAGCAGATTGCTATAATCTATCTTTCCTTTAAATTATTTTATGGTTCTGAAAAACACTTTATTTATTATCGTATAATTTTATAATAGAGCTAGTTTTGTTGAAGAATTTGGTCATTATATTTTTTTGAAAACATTATCATTTCTTTATAATAGTGAATTTTGTTAGGTATAATAAAACCATCCATTTATGATTAAACTGTAAGTTAACTGTATTTAAAACCCCACGTGTTTATTACAAATTATATTTTTTATAGAAAATTATTAAAATTTAAATTTATAATTTTTTCATTGTATTTTATAAATTATCAAATGATTTAATACAAATAGCTGAACTAATAGATCCTAATAATAATATTGTATAACATTTAATAATGATATCATTTTCTTATACTAGCTTAATTTGCACACAAAATATTATATTTGAAAGTATAATTCATCTGCTATATAAATACAGTTATATACACTTATAAAATATATTAACTATAAATAATAGTTTTAAGAAAAGTTTATACAATATGTTATAATAGTTTAATATTAATAAAATTTACAAACTAATCTAGTAAAAAGATGAAATAATTTTCATGCAAAATATTTTAATAGCTTATTATAAATATAGATTTATTGAATATTCATTATAAACAATATAAATAGAGACGTTAATCGATTAAGTATACACACTAAATTTTAATCAAATAAATTTCGTACGCTTTAAAAATTATTGTACTCTTAGATCATCATTATTTTAAAAATAATCTATGACATTATAATTATAATAAGAATTTACGATACAATTTGTACAAATATTTAAATTTAATAATAAAAATTAATTTATAATTTTAAAATTTTGCAAAATTATTTTATTTTATTAAATATTAATATAAAGTATTTTTAATATTGTATTAAAATATCTTCTTTTAACAATAAAACTAAGTTTAAATATTTTTCGTAAGTACGTATTTTTTGCGTAATTTATCTACGTAAACTATCAAATTTGGATGAAAAAATTCAATCTCTATATTTAATAATTATGATATATAACATAAAGTTATTCAAATAATTAATTTTTAATGGAAATTTTCTATACAATATCATCCAAGGTACAACACAATCTACAATATCCATAATACTAGATCACTATGTAATATTATATTATTAAATAATTATTTATACAGAAAAATATCTACTTTTATTATAAATATATATATATATATACAATACTATATATAGATCTAGAAGATATTAAATTAAGTAGACCAACATCGAGATCTAGTATTATATTAATATTTATAATAAACCTAGATATTATACTGCGTGAATAATTATCGATATACTACCTACTAGATTATAATACTAGATTATATACTAGATTATGCATATAATATTAAATAGATATTGTGTTGTATTAAATCCAATTTATAATATCATATATCCTTTGTACATTTTATAACCAATGAAAGTCTAAAAACGTTTTCTATAAATAAATTATAACGTTTATAGGAATTAATGTATTATTTATAAAAAAAAATGGATTAAATTTACATTTAACGAAATATTGTGAATATAAATAATATATAAGATAAATATTTCACTAAGTATCACAAATAATTTCTATAAGCGAAAGTTGCAAAGAATGTCCTATGAAAAGTATAAGACATTAAACTTTATCTTTTTATATTTATTGCTTGCCTGTGTAATCAATATTTTACTCACAAATACATATGGAATCTTTGATACATCTACCAGAAAAGCATGGCACTTGACATCAGTTATATTCTACTGGCGAAGTCTTAAAAGAGATACTACGTTTTTAGTAAGCAATTATTTAGACAAAAATTAAATTCTACCTAGTCTAAAATTAATTTAATTATATTTTAATATGGTCATATTAATTAATAATATATTAAGCAATATTATTTATATAATATATTAATAATATATTAATTATGTTATGGAACTTAATATTCATTGTTATTTCAATTATTTTAAAATGAGTACATATGTACAGACTTACTAAAACTTAAATAAACATCACTCTAATTATAATTATATTTTCACGTATTTATAGTTCTCCGCGACATCATAAATTATTAATAATTTTTGTATTTTACTTTTTTTTTTATTGTTTTACTTTTAAATTTATGTTTTACTGTCACATTATATTTCAGTAAATACTGCCAGTATTTTATTATTAAAAGATATTTCAATACATGCATCAATATAAGTTCAACGAGTCATACTTTTTCACTTAGATATTCAACACAGATGATATTATAGGATTGAACACAAAATATTTCGTAATGTATAACATTATTATTATGATTATTTAGTTAGATAGTAATTATTAATAAAGTAATTTGTTAAAAATTAAATTCACTTCTATGATAATTTATAGAGCCCGTTATTTGTAAAACTACAAAATTCACACCTAACCTTTCAAATCATTTTTTCGAAATAACGAAAATCTTAATTTATTTATTTATTAAAACTGCTTTAGAATATTTTAAACTAATTATATCATTTTAGAAGGTTATTATGAGTATTTAGACGCTTCCTGTAATTGAATAAAAAATAAAAAATCGACGTCTATTCTCATACAATTACAAGGCCACTTGTACTGACTACTACACTTAGAATTGTATAATATGATACACTCTACAAGAAGTACCAAAAAAGGAAAAAAATTCGGTGTAATGAACGAAAAATGCTGGAGCGGGAAACTAATTCATTGAATGTACACATTTCATCCCAAGTTTAATTTATGGATAAATCGTTCCTTCGTTTTCCCAATAAGTTTTCTTTTTTTAATCATAAGGATAAA
This sequence comes from Ceratosolen corneri, assembly GCA_030522565.1. NCBI lineage: Eukaryota > Metazoa > Arthropoda > Insecta > Hymenoptera > Agaonidae > Ceratosolen > Ceratosolen corneri. The sequence goes on from JAPYYT010000448.1 coordinate 66,738, forward strand.
TTTACGTCATTTGCAAATTACTGGCAGAAAAAAGATGTACCGTCTCGCTCACCATGAGCCATTAGCCATTACATACGTCATGTATTATATAGACTTATTCTGTATTATATATGTATTACTTAGGCATCCAGCGTAATTTGGTACCATGACATCAATTGCGATTTCCTCCTATTCGAACCAACCTAAAAAAGAATGGTGTGAGACCAGCAACAAAGGCGATGTAGCTTAAATAGGCGAGATCGGAAGAATTGAAAAAAATGGCTATATCAAGTTTGTTATTTTTAAGCGATTTCTTTAGATTTTCTCATAGAAACACGTGAATGTGTACGTAAAAAAATTTCATGATAATCTCCGGGGCAATAAATTGGCTTTATGTAAATGTTGACAATAAATGTAGTTCATTATTTTTGCATATATTAAGGAAATTTTTTATATTAAAAATAATTATTTAAAAGAGTTACAAAAGTTTGAAGTAAGACTTTCAATGTATGTTCTATGTAGTTCATTTAAGGAAGTACTTAAAATAAGTAACTATTACAATTTACACGTTTTTCCAGAATTTATTTTCAGAGTAATTTCAGAGTAATTTTACTCTGAACTTTAAATTTATCAGGTTTCTGCAATCTTATTCAAATTAAATGGCTGGTAAGTTACGACAAGAAATGCTACTAGTCATTAAGTAATTACTGTTGTACAATAAAGTGCGAAGATAATCAGCTAATCTAAGATTCTGATAAGTATTGACTTAGACAGCAGGAAAACGTGCAACAACTACCAAACATCAACTGAATTTACTCCGCATAGTAAGCGTTGACTTCATGACTCCGCAATCGACTCATCCACTCGTAAATTACGGGAAATCCTTAGACTTTCGAGCATCGTAGCAGCATCTCGAGCTTTGCGAATGTCGTCTCCTCACCGCATTGTCCCAGAAATGCGGAAGCCTTCCGAATTTCGATTTTAGAATGCACAGTTTACATTCACCTCGTGGCAACCGGTAATAATATCGATTCACAAACAGTCAGGCACGCGATCGTACACAAACTACCGCGTGCGAACTACGCTACGACCCACGATGTCAAACAGTTCTTCTCCTTACCACCTATATTTGCAAGTCTCATTCCAAAAATCGATCTACCTTTGAGACTACGAGAGAGGAAACCGGAAGGAAGAGATGAAGAGAAAGAAAGAGAGAGAGAGAGAGAGAGAGCGTGTGACAGAGGAGCGTTTAACCAAGCGTAAATCGTTTTAGGGCAGCCAATTATCACGACTATTACCCATATTATCTCATTGATTAATGACCATTTGTGTGCTCATCAACAAAATCATCACAAACGAAACAATGAGTTATAACTAATTATATATATAAAGCTTATATAATTACTATAATTGCATATACTAATTAATTAATTATAAACTAATTAAATATATAAAGCTTATATAATTATATATAAGCTTTCTGTAACTCATAACCAAAAATTTGATCAAAATTGCACTTAGGTAATTGAATCCTTATATATTAGGAGCTCAAAGACGTGCATATATATTTCAGTCGTAGTTTAAATTAAATTTGGAAGAAAAAAAATACTTTATATGATTATTCGGGCTATTCAAATTTCTGAATCATTGATATATTTTTAATAATAATTTTAATTTATTGTACTACAAATAAAAAATTGTACATATTTTCATTGTTAGTTTATGTACGTATGTTAGTTTTACATTTAAAAATGGAAAAACTTTAATCAGAAATGCAATTTATAATCTTAAAAATATGTAAAAACTAGTTTCATTTAAAATATATTGTATCTGCAACATTTTAGTCAATTGGCTATAATACTTTAAATATCTACTAATAATATACAGAAAAAGTAATACAAATTTTATCTAACAAACGCACGCTAATTCTTTTGAATGCAATGAAATTTATAGTTAATTTATATTTGAAATTCAAGTAGATAACAAAGTTTAAATTTTATACTGTACATTAAATACACAGACCAAAAATATTATAATAAATAAATGAATTAATGAATAAATACATATAATAAGAAGACTTGGTTAATTAACGGTATATACATTATTGAATAAAATTATTTTCTGACATAAATAATATTCATTATTATTAAATTCAATAAGAATGTATTAATTAAATTATACTGCTTACAATTTTAATACAAATATTTAGCTTTTTTAATTAATTAAAAGTGGAAAATATTTATTTGATTTTTATATTAAAAAATTAGATAAGAAAATAGTTTGAATTATAAAAACAATTTATTAACTAAAAGCAGACACTTTCATCTGTTGTTGTTGTTATTCATTAGAATTGTAATTAAATAAGATAAACATTTATCAAATTTTGTATTTAAATTTAAAAATGTAAACTTACTTTGATAGAAAATTATAAATTATACTTTACTATAAAACACTATATTATTATAGATATTAATATATTATTATAGAACACATAATTGTAAATAATAATATAAATTATGGGTAATTTAGATATTTTCTTCTTATATTTTTTTTTCACAAATAGATACTCATTTTTAAAGTGAGTGTTATAAGTTTTATATTTTTTAAATATATTTAATAATATTAATTTTATTTTATTGATACATTTTCTAAATAAGTTTTAAAAGTTTTTTAACTTATAAGGCTTATTATAAATAAACTATTTATTTAAAAAATAATTCCTGATACATTGGTAATATTTACAGAGAAAATATAAGAAGTAAATAAAATATCAATTCGACCTTGCCAATAAATTTTGTTATATATAAATACGTTACATATTGTAAGATTACTTTGAAGAAACTAATTTTATTATTATGCCTTAGTACATTGCAAATATTCACACAATATATATAATATCATATATATGTAGTATCATACTTTGTAATAAGAAATATGCATTGTAAACATTAAATGTATTGATATAAAATTATATATAAAATGACTTTCATATAAACCATTTGAAATTACGACACAAATAGAAAAAATATCTATAGGAAATTTCTGTACGCGCTTCTATTTTTTGTAATATTTTTTGTGTTCAATCAAATAATGTTTACAGCTCGATTCGTTTAATCCACTTTATTGAATAGAATCGCTTGGTTGCACCGAATCACTCATCATTCGATTAATTTTATGGAGATAACAAACAAATGTTTACCATCTATTTGAAAGGATAAAAAGACAGAAGAAAATCCGAGTACCAAACTAAAATTCTTTAAAAAATTCCACATTTCGGCCGTGCCATAACTAACAAATCATGAAATAAAAACAGAAATATGAGATGATGTTCAAAGAAAGTTTTATTTAAGAATTAGTGATAACTGTGCAAATTTTTAAAAGAACACGTGACTCCTACAATCTATTATTTGCTTACTGATACGAGAAATTAATATTGACTAACAATCTAAGATTGATAGATACAAACATCAAGAAGTTTAATCAGTTATTTCTAGATAATTTGCAAAGCCAATATACATTTATGAATAATCGTGTTAGTGTTTTACTGTCACGTAATTTTTACAAATACCATAAAATAAAACTTTATACTAGTGAAAAACACCATCTTTGAAATAAAAGTAATTAAAAGAGACGGTAATAAACCTCCTTACTTTTATTCTCGGATACCGACCATCCAATTCCCACCTCTCGATACAAGTAATTTAATGAAAAGCAAAATTAAGAAATAGTTATTGACCAATATCAAATTGTAATAATTAGCCTTGCAGTGGAAGCCTAATTATAATAAAAATGAGTGACTTCTTTCACTCACCGACGAGCTGCGATTCGACCAGGACAATCATCCACCAGCAGTATATGTGAATACCTACAAAAGTCCTCCATCTACACTGTCTTCTGCACCCAAGTACCACCGGCATCTTCCTCGGTCAAGCTTCGCTCAGCTCGTGAGATGCTTTACAACGTCACTCATATGCACATATAAACTCGTCTAGGAGGTGGGGGGCTTATGAAGTCCAATTGCTTTTACTCTTATTTCAATTGTTTGTCCGAAGCGCAAGTACGTGGACGAAAAGCCGACAACACTCCTCTTGAATAAACGCGCGCGCGTGTCGCATGAAGACTGAAGTTCCACCGTACCATGACTGCCTGTATATTGCGAGATAAAGAGCAAGAGAGCGCGATGGAGGGTGCGGGAGAAAGGGCAAATCGTCCATCCGACTACCGATCCCCACCAGTCGCTCAGCGCCATTCATCCCCTCTACTCACATCCGCGGGCGCTCCTAACTATTCATCCACGAGCTGTCGCCCTCTCTTTCTTTTGGCTATGAAAAGGAGAGAGCCCAGAAGCCAAAGCATAAAGAACAAAACGCGAGAGCGGTTGTTCTTTTCTCTCAGGCTCTCTTTTTCTCACTTGCTCATGTTTGCTGTAGCTCTTGGTTCGAATAATGTGCCAAGTACTCGGATTTGCGAGGTGAGGAGGACCGAATTACTTTTAAGGCTTTCGATTATGCCCGATGTATCTCATTATGGGATAATTCGTACTGCGAACTAGTACCTTGATTTCCTATCGATAAACACATAATTAAAAACGCAAATCACTGTCGAATTTGCTAATTAATTATTTAAACCTTATTATTACTTTTGTTACTATATATAAGTTACTATATATGCTACTAATAAAATCTGATCTATCATGTATAAGTATTAAATTACACATGCAAAAATAATTTATAAAAATATTTTATATAATTGAAATCTTTATATATTAGATAAGCTTTTGCGATTTCCTTTAACATGTTATATATACGTTATTTGCAAATTTTAATAAGTTTAACTATACATCTCTTTATTATTACATTTGAATAAACCTTCTAATTTTCAACAAAGTTTGTTTTTATATTTTTCCAAAAATAATTGCTCACTTTTACCTCAGATACCTAAAAGTTTAAAATATTTTCAACTGACTTCTTCTTTATTCTTTTTGAAACTAGGTTAAAACGCTTATTTTAATTTGAAAGACTTAAAAATCAGTATTTTGCAAAATTTTGTTAAAATTCCTTTATACCTCTTGATATATTTTTCAATGTCACTAGGAACTATTATCAATATTTATTTAAAATTATAATTTAAAAAAAAATCCAAACATTAGACAATATTTTATAACTTCAATAAATAGTATGAAAAAAATGCTACATAATTATAAATAATATAATCGTATGATCGAAAATTTAAACTTTTGATAATCTTCAATTTCTATAAAATTTACATCAAACCATGTGACTACTAGCAGGGGTCATTATAATTTTTATGAACAATATAAAATCGTTAATTGTAGATATCTATAAGCCAATATTTAGTTTACGAAAGTATTATTACATAGTAATGTATAAAATTCATATTCAGCTAAACTAAATACCTCAATAAAATATATAATTTAAGGACATTTAAAAAAATCAATCTATAAAATATAAATAAATACTCTTCATATATATAACATATAGTATTTTCAATATGTTGCTTTTCATAATAGTTTATACCTTGCAAATTTAAATCATAATTTAAACATTTTATGACGTTTACTTTACAACTATAATACTATAAATTCTTAAACTCCTTTTTATGTATTCTATGTATAGTCATTAACAATAATAAAAATTTCATTTTTATCATTTAAAAATATGTGGTCTTAAAAATATAATAATAGATTAGTCAGTTCAAATCAAATCTGTAGTAAAATTTCGCTTCATATGTAAATTATCATTTAATGATACTGATTTATTTAATAGTTTTATTCATGAAAATAGCGCTTATAGTATTCGAATTAAACATAAATATACTCTATATACTACATTATAATTTTGATGTTAATTATAATAAAATTACGTATAATATAGGATATTCTTAATAATTATTTCTCTAAACTTTTAGTAAATAATATCACAATTCAAATGTTTATTTTTAAAATTAATTTTGAATATTTATTTTTTAAAATTAAATTTTAAAATTTATGTATTTTATTTATTAAAGTTTAATATTAAATATATAAATAATTAATCGATTCGTGCATGCTTTTAATATATCAAATTTCTTATCCACAGCAACAATCTTCCTTTCTAATTTTTCTTTGTTAATAACCAAATTTTTAGAAAATATATTAACTAATTTTTCAAACAATAAATGTTAATATTTTTTTAATAATCTAGAAATGTGACAGCGTTAACTGTCCTTAGGCAGTATGGATAAATGAATTATTAGAGAATATATTATTGACATCTTAATAAATTTAAGTATACTAATATATATTATAATAAAGATATATTGAATAAGAGAATAAAAATATTAGATAATAGCAATCCTAATAAGTAAACGCGTACTAATTTATTAGAAAATAAAAATCGATATTTTACTATGTTTATTTTTTATGCTTAACGGAATATATTTTGAGAAATTGAAAAGTTAAAAGAATTAATAACTTTAACTAAAAGTTATTAAGGGAATATAAACTCATTTCAATACTTTATTGTTGAAGAACCGAATAAATCGTTTTTATATAATTACTTCACTATTTTACAAATTGTTCACAATAATTTATTTATAAATAAAGATTAGGTTTAAACGAAAATAATTAATACAAATTTGGAATAAAGTATGCAATTTTTCTATGCAAAATATTACAAAATGTAAGATGAAAATTGTACGTATAGTATAATTCCTATGATTTATATCATATTATTTAAAATTTGTCGTAATTTTTTTAATCATCATTTATTTACTATATCGCTATTTATGAGTTATTTATTCAAATTCACTATTTAATATCCATTTATACATTTTTATTAAAGTAATATTGAATAATCTTAATAATGACTCTTAAGTGTATTTTTCTTATAGTTACATACCATTATAAATATAAACATTTCACTAACTAATAATAAAATTTTATACTACATTTAATTTAGTATTTAATCCTACATATTTTAAAGTAAAAACATATTTGAAAATTTAATTTAAGAAAGTTCTTAAAGGTTCGTATATGCATCTAGATATACCAAATAATTTAAATTGAATTAAGAAATAAAAGTACTTAACAACATAATGAATTTTTATAGATATTATTAAATCTTATATTAAGACAATTTAATTGACAAAATTTAATTGACTAACAATTTAATTTAACTTATTTAACAATTTATTTAACTAACAATTTAATTGACAAAATTTCCAGTTTTTGTGAAAAATATTATATTTTTGATTGTCGACTCAGTGTCTTTTTCACCTACTAATAATAATGTATACATATTTATAATTTCTAAAAAGCTGAGCAATTTTGACTAAAATTTACAGAATACATATTTTTAGTTTACATTTTGTGAAATAAGAATTGAATGGGAAAAAATAAAAATATTTATTAAATAAAAATAAGTACAAAAAATAATTACATCAAATATAAAATGGAATTATCACCATATAGTCAAAAAATTTTTAAATTAAAAAAGACAACATTACAATAGGCATTTGGACTTATTTCGAGGATATTTTAAAAATATAGTTTCGTAATATAAAAATATAACATTTCTTACACAGAGCTAATAAACGTTCTATTTGTACAAAGTAAGATTCTTAAATTTCTACTTATATTTATACCTTTTATGTTTACATTATTCAATGTTTAATGCTATTAATATTATTAGTATATTAAATTTATATTAATATGATTGTGATTGTTAGAATTATTAAATATATTTATATTATATTTTTAAAAATATCATGCATATTTGTACAATTATTACAAGTATTAAATATTCCTTTACTTTATTTTTGAATATGTATATTTATAAAAATATTTTATATTCTACCTGCCATTTGTATCTCTTTGTACAATTTTACTTATATAATATTATTTTTGTCAATAATTTTTATAATTTATGCAAATCATATTGGATAAAATGTACTACTTAATTCAATTCATTTTTCTATGATAATATTAGAAATGAGCAAAATAGGTGTTTACGTTAATAAAAATACCATTTTATATTTATTTAATTAGACTGAAATAAATTAAAAAAAAATTAACCTACATTCTCTTTTTCTTTTAAAAATTATAAGAAAATTTGTTTCCATCCGTTATGCATGTAAGTGATATATTCATTGTACCTGGTTTTTACGGTTATAAACGGTTTTTCACTGAGATATTAACATTAATTACCTGGTATAAGTACTATATTCTAATAAGTCAAAATTTTTTAAAAGTGATTATTTACATCTTTACATATTCACTTACTGTAAAATAAAATAATATTTATCTAAAAATTTGTTTTAAATTAGTTGTATATTGGTTAAATTAATTTTAATTGGTTTTACTATTTTCTAACTTTTATTAAATTCTAACGATTTATATTTTTTCAAGTGAATTATTCAACATTTTACTGCATTAATATTATATGAAATTTGAATAAATATATGTAAAACCACTTTATCACAACATAAATAACTCAATTACATAAAGACATAATTTTGTACGCAATTATATTTTCCAAAGATCAAACATTTTCTTATCTTTTATTTTGCATGTAAAGTTCCCATTTATCTACTGAAATACGAAGGCAATCATGAAATTTAATACACGATTGGCTAGACTGATTATTAATATGAACAGATCAAATCCATCAAGCTGTCGATATTGTGCGACGCACGAACTTACAATATTATAGTCGTTAAATATAATGTTTCTGGTTTATATATTTATAGAACAATCTAAAAGCTAAAACTTTAAAAATTATTTTTAAAACATTCATATGTATGTTGATAAATTTAAATATACGAGTATTTTTAAATAATTCGACAAAATGAAATAATCAACGGAATGAAAATTTAAAAATAGATAAAATTGAGACGATTATATATGAATTAATTTTGTTAACAGAAAAATATAGCTTTATAATATTGCGATATTATTTAAAACCTTTAACCCCTTTTCTAATAAACGAAATCAAGTGTTTTTACATTTTTGCAAACTACAGTAGATAAGAATAAAAAAAATTTGTTGAAAATAATAAAAGGAACTTCCAATTATACTCATCTGTAATTTTAAATAAAACTTCAAATAGACATACACAATGGTATCTTGTATAATATTGGTTGATTTAGAGCTAACCGTGACGAAAAATGTTGGTGATCATAGAGAAAAACAGCAATCATCTCAAAATCACAATTCAACTTCTAGGATTTCGTGTAAATCACATCCCTAAATCATAAATAAAATAGGTAAAATATATAAAACATAAATCTGTATATAATTGTTGAGTTGCGAAAAGTACGTGCAATGCTTTGGGAAGAAAAAATCTTAACGACGATCGCCTATAATCGCGTGCGTCTGATTACATCCACATTCCTTTCCTCTTCGTAGTCCTGCATAACAAGAATACTCCCAATGTGCTCTCGGCGCATTTTTGCAAAAGTATGATAGTTTAACATAGATACACGTACGTGTACGTACACACAAAGTCCCTTCGAAATGAAACAGATTGGAATTGGACAGAATGACTTGCGTGATTTCAGTCCGTTCACTGCTTTTTCTTACCTTCCTCCTTCTTATCTTTTACCATTATTTGCTTTCTCCTTCTCCCTTTCATCATTTTTCTCGATTTATTCTTTTTCCTTCTTAACTTCCATTGTTTTTCTTTTAATTTTTGTATAATTTTTTTTATAATATAGCTACTCTTCTTGGTCTATAATTTGACAATTTTCTCAATAATCCTGGAGAACGAGAAAAATTCAGTTGGCCGCAGACATAGAGCTCGTCTCGATTGAATATAGAGAAAAGCTTGGGAATGCTTTTCGAGAGCCCATCGAGCGCTTCAAATCCAAGAGTCAAAAGAGTGCAATAAAAGTAGAAGAGAGAATGAGAGAGTATTTCCTAAATCAAAGCGGAAACTCTAGCGAGTGCTTCGCTTCTACTCGAGGTCAAGAGATTTTTTATTATGCTTCAGTGAATGCAGCAAGAATAGAATTACTGTAATTAAACAATCAAATTTTTGTTACAAAATCAACATAAAATTATTTTCATATTTAGGTTATTGACAATAATTTTAATTTATTGACATTTTATAAATCATTAAAAATTTGTAAACTTCCAAGATTAATCAATATATATATAAGTTTATTAAATAATAATGATATTTCTTTTTACGTATATACAAGTTTGATTTATTAGTAATACGTGTACATGTTTTTGTACTGAAGATTTTCATAATTTGTCTTGCTAAGCTGTTGTATTATTACTATTTACAAAAAATTGAACAAGTATACTAAAATAATAGAATATAATACCATTTATTTATTAATACTTGTAATAAATAAAATAATTTACTTATGCAAGTTTGTATTTTTGAGTATTTCTCAAGTTTTTTATACGCCATATGTTCAATTGAATGCACAAAAATGTATATTGTTCTTCGTAAACTTGATAGAAACTATGAAATAATTAACTATTAAAATAATCAAGTTACATTATATTATTTCCGATTAAATTAATTAAAATTTAAAAAATAAATAGTAAAAAGCAATAAAACTGTTATGCTTATTGAAATGGTATATTTTCCTTTCTTCAGATTCGCGTATATTTTTCAAAGGATGCATTATATTTCGTTGATTTTAAAATACTTTCCCTGTTATAGGTTTTCACTTTGGGTTCAGTTGCTTAAATGCATACAACGAATGTCAATAAACTGACCACAAGGGATTACTGCCTTCTAACGGAAATGTACACTAAGAGATTGTACGCGTGTAAAAAAAGAAAAGAAACCTTTGAATAACCGATCCCAAGTTTTGGCTAGTATATAACTTGAATTTTTAATGTACGTGATTCTTTTACATAACAATTACGTGCATTATTAAATATGAAAAAGATATAAAACATTGCCGTTTAAAGCTTGTATAATATAAAAAAACCAAAATAAAAATTATTTTCAAAAAAATATTTAAATTATGTATATTTATAATGTTTATTTATAGACACGTATATTTATAAGTTATAAATTAAATGTATATCTGTTCAATTACTTGTGTTCGAGGCAGCGCACCTTCATAGTATCTCGTTATTAGATTCCGTTAACACTTGAGCTGTCTTTTACTAACCACGTGACCTTCACTCATGTTATACCAATGACTAGAATCTCGACGGGCCTTTATGGTTACCACATGACCTTCATATGACCATCCCCCATGGTGTCCCTAGTCCTTCATCGCAAAGACAACATTATAAAGATTATACAAAGACTGACACCTCATCTATTCCACAGCAGTGACCCGCCTTAGTAAGACAACCCCCCACTCAAGGATACCGTGTGATGAATATAAATATAACAGCATGAACCATGCACAATCAGTAATCTCTATACAAGACAATAATCGTAATTTCTACACTTGATGCTGAGCACTTGAAGTCCATTTCCAAATGCCTTCAACTTGCTGATTGCCGAGATTGTACGGAAGGCAATCCGCTCTTAAGCGAACAACATTTTATTCTCTATCTTATTGTCAATAAAGGCAATTTATAATATCATACTAGAACATTGCATATTCAAGCTATAATACCCCTGTTATCCATCCCCTTTCACTATCTCCCCTCACCCCAACATCTTGGAGAACCCAACAGAATTTCGAACGTCACTACATAATAATATTTTGCTTGAAAATTATTTTGAATATTACTTATGTTTATAATTGCCAGATGTTCCCGAGGAGCCTACAAAGTACCGATAATGATTCACGTATATTTTTTCATTGCCAGTGATTTGAAACGATTGAGCTTTCCTCACATTGCACTCAAAAGTTCAACGGTGGTCAATATGACCATCACATGCATTGCAAGGCGCATGTAGTAAAATAGAGAGAAAAGAATAAAATAAAAATAGTGTCGCATCTGACCATACTTGTGTTCGTTGACGCACATTTTCAAACGTTACATGGAGGCACTCAAATCACTTTAGAACACATCCGACAACGATATTGGATCCTTGGAGGGCGAGCTCCTATCAAGTCTTATATCCTGAGGTACGTAATTTGTGCTCGTCTACGTGGGATTCGTGCCCATCAGCTGATAAGTCAGCTACCATGCATGAGACACACCATCGAAACCATTCGCGCGCACAAGAATGCGGGACCGCTTTTTTTATAAAACATGTAGACAATGAGGATCAAAGAAGCTGAAGTGCTGGATGTGCATCTTTGTCTGTTTCGCAACCTCAGCAGTACATGTGGAAGTGGTCAACGACTATTCCACCGAGGTATTCAATGCTATCTGCAGAAGATTTATGTCATGCTGAGGTATTTCTAATACCATGTATTCGGATTGTGGTACCACCTTCCTCGGAGCAGAGGTAACCCCGAAGAAAATGTTTCCCTAAAATTCTCCAGCGCATAATGAAATCAATAGGTTATGTATGAAACAAGACACAAAATGGCAATTCCATCCTCCTGCAATGCCGCATATGGGAAGCAAATGAGAAGCTGTGGTTAAATCAGTTAAGTATCATCTGAAGCGTACGATTTAAGATACTTTACTAATGGTTGGGATTATTACCAATGTTTTTGTTTTTCTTTTCAGTGTAAGTGAGGAGATGCAAATAGTGGGAGAAGGGGATAGAAGTAGGTTCCCACAAAAAAATTTTCGAATTATGTTTAAATGTAATCTAGCAGTTATTTTACTTATTAAAGGTATTTAATATAATAGGTATGAGATCGTAATGATTGTGAACAAAGGTTTGGTAATCTGAGAATTGAGAATTGGAATTAATAGGATTTGAAGACATTTATTGAATATATTTTGATAAATATATTGAATATAAATAGTGTGGAATATTGTTATTAAAAATTTATTAGTAAGTAGTTGATTTACCTCTGACAATATAGCAATTAATTAATGATTTGTATGCTTAGTGTGAGTAGCTGCAGTGAATATGTAAAATTATAAATAAGTACATATCTTAGATCTTTCTGCTTCTTAGTGAGTGGGATTGTTAATACGTTTAAATAATTCTATATATATTAGCTATTAATCGTCCACTGCTTGATGAGAGAAGATACTTTTGATATATATATTTCTAGCGATTGCGCGCTTCTTACATGAGTGGTTGTTGAGGTATCCTCTATCTAGCTCTCGTGGGCTCAGATTTACCTGTTCTGACGGCCTACTGATAGAGAATTCATCTCCTGTTATTATATGCACTCACTGATGTTAAGGAGTGAAGAAATAATAGGATAGATATTGGTGATAGGATTGATTGAATCGTTAAACACGTGTCTCTGCTCTTTCTATTTACTTAATTATAAATGTTCTATTGTTTTGTGTGTGTGTGTGTGTGTGGATGTTAATGATTGATGGTCGTAACGCTTGAACGGAGATTTAATGGCATTCGAAAATCCGCAATCATAAATATAAAAACAGTCTAAGCAGAAAAGTAAAGAAACAATATTATTTACGGGTCCTCTTTTCAATATTCGATTCTCGAACATATATAATAATTATCTATATTATTTATTATATAATTATAACAATATATAAATTTAATATAATAGTTTATTACTAAAAATTAGTATTTTAGATAAATTTTCTTAATTAGTATGAAGTATGATATTTCTGAATATGATAATTGAGATTTTTAATTTTCTCTTTTATTGTTATATTTTATTTCTATATTTTCCTATTAGTGTCTCATTGGTTCTTATGTTATTATTTGTTTTAAGTGATCATACATACATTTCAGATTAATAAGAATACTGTTATCCTTGTAATATAAATATATATTAATAGAACTTATTATATATTAGTTGAATCAATTTTTTTATAAAAATACATGAAATTTTGACAATTAAGCATGCAATAGATATATTTTATATTGTATAGCGATTTATTTTATAGATATATAAGTTATAATAAAATTAAATTAAATTGTAGTTGATTCATTAGTATTGTTCGGGCGTAAAACCCGAGTGTGAAATTCAGATAGTAGAAGGGTTGAGAAAGCAGGGTGAAAATATCGTAAATTAATGTGGTCTGAATAATGCAGAACCAAAGAGATA
>JAPYYT010000449.1:0-50578 GCA_030522565.1 Ceratosolen corneri
CGTCGTCGTCGTCGTCGCCGTCGTCGTCGTCGTCGTCGTCGCCGTCGTCGTCGTCGTCGTCGTAGTCGTCGTCGTCGTCGTCGCCGTCGTCGTCGTCGTCGTCGTAGTCGTCGTCGTCGTCGTCATCGACACCGTCGCCGTCGTGGTCCTCGTTGTCAGCGTACTCGCCGTCGCCGTCGTTGCCGCCGCTCAGTGGCAGCGGAGGCGCCGCCTATTTAAGGTCTCGACGCGGCGTCGCGCCGTTAGTGATTGGTATGACTCCGTGGCGTGCGGAGTCCGCAGCTGCTCACGAGGAGCCGCCGCGGCCGTGGTGATGTTGTTTACGTCGAGGACCAAGGGGGGAGGGGAGGATGCTGGGGCCGGCGGGAGTTGCCGGTTTGGCTGGCGGCGAGCTCTCGGCCTCGCGACGACGCTTCTGCTTGTTGCGGCGTCGAGGTTAGAGGGAGCCGAGGGCGAACCCGGTGGGTTGGAGCAGCACCGGCATTGCAGTCATCGGCATCCCAGGGCCCACGAGGTTAGTCGCCAGAGAGCCGCCGTTACTTTTGGCCCGGGGCAAGCGTGCGCAGGAGCGCGAGGACCGCCGCGACGACGCAGATGTACATAACCTCGAAAAGTGCGCGCCAAGCGCGGGGAGAGATTAGAGCGCGGAGAGGCTTGTTGGCGATTTTTTGTTGTTGTCGATTGCGTGGGGGGCAGATTGATGAGAGTTTTAACGGGAGGAGAGAGTTTGGGAGCTCGTGAGCTCGATGGCAATTAACTCGTTGAGTTCAATTGATTTGGGCACGGAGGAGGGGCCAGTGCTGGCGGTGGGTGGATTAGGAAGTCTCGGAGTTGTCGGTCGTCGAGGCATTTTGTTGCTGTCCGATAAAGCATTGAGGAGCCCTTGACAATTAATTGCCTGTATTTCCGTATATTCCGTAATAATGCGTGCGTGTGTGGGGTTTTTTTTTTTCGTTAGTGTGCATGGTGTGAGGTAGAGTAGAAGAGGCTCGTGAAAATTTGAAAATGTAAAGTTGGATGATTTTATTAGTATTGTTGGATAAAATGTTGGAGAAATTACGGCCGACTTTTTGATGCTTATTAAAATAAAATTAACAAATTGAGCTTGTGAGATGTCACGTATAATGTTTCTTTTCGTGCTTTATATCGCAATTTACGCCCGAAACGCAAGATAATAATAGCGTAATTGCCAAATATTTCCATTTAATTAAAAGCAATGCTAAATTTCATCTTTTCAGAAGCAAATTATAACAACGAACGTGATCGTGGCCAACTATTTACATAAAGCAAGTGTAAATGTAAATAAATAAGCGCGCGCACGTACACACTTCACACACGATGTTTATAACCTACAAGTATATATACGGAAAGTACTCTCAGTAATAATTGCAAAGTGTAGCTGTTTTCCTACAAATGGCATATTTCATGAACCTCGGGGATTCTATTACTATAATAATTATCACACTTTAATCAAGCTTCCAACGATATTTTCTAATTATTAAAATTATTTTGCCTATCGAATAATTACCATTGTTCCACCTTTCTAATGTTAAAATGAAAATCCCCGTGCGTGCATTTTCAAATGGGAATAACGATTTACTCGCCATAAATAAGTCATTTCGATAAACTCGTGGGTTAGAAAGGAAGCTCTCTCGTTCGCTCTTTAGCGAGGAATGTTGCGTGGGCCCGAGCACGCGGAAATAATCATCTTATCGACGAGTATTTTTCATGATTACGGCCCAGGCATGTTTATTAAATATACAAACGCTTAAAGTGCGCACATTTACCGCGAGCTGCTCAATCACATTTTTGTTGCAATGCAATTTGGCTTGTTGGAGCCGACGTCTATTCCTGGGATAACTTAACCTACTTTATACGTTTAGCGGCTTTCAGTCGTTCCATGCTGTCTAATATTATGAGATAAAGTCCGTCGTTTGCATTTGTGTGCGTTTCACGAGCTGTTATTTGCTCGACATGCACTCGGGATCTTTTTTCAATTATAATGTCATTTGCGGAAAGCGACAAGGCATTTCCCCTTTGCAAAACGGCCGGCTCTATGGGCAAAAGGAAAGGATAAATGGGGATTTGTCAGGTACAAAGGAGCAGCTCGGTCTTCGGAATGATAACTATGCGAATATTTATATATCATGCCGGTATTCTGATGTAATTTCTTCCCTTCTCCTTACTTTTATTTTCTTCCTCTTGTTCGGCAAAGTTTTAACGAAGCCAAATCCAAACGAGCGCGATGTTTATGTTCTCAACTTGTACGCTGGTAATGCTATAAAACAAAATTCGCGTAGGAAATAGTATAATTCAATATACTTTTATCGTTTCGGATGGGACTTGAATTTCATTTTCTTCAAAATATTCTCCAAATTTCCCTAATTAAATGATTTATTTCTGTGGCATATTAAAGTAAAGTGATTATACGGGTATTAGTTCTAAGAACAAAACTAGTAATCGCTTCTTCAAAGGTTCATTATAATTTCTATATATATATATATATGTGTCAATATTTTAAATAGAATGGATAAAAGGTCTCTTGGAGCAATTATTTATCGTATTATGCGCGAATGCAGATTTCAGGCGCACATAGACGCTCTAATGTTAGATGTAATAACAATTGGTGTGTACTTGTGTGTTAAGAAATTGTTTACATCGATCGATAACCGATTGAAATATCCATTTGCCCTATTGCGTAAGAGTGTAATATTTTATTCAAGTTTCAGCTAGCCTTATTAGAATAGGTACATTCGAATAACCAGCATACTCTAAATGATATAGAATAATAATAATTATTATTAATAGAGCCCTCGTGCTGGGCAGCATTTTTATACTTAGATGTACAAATTATGAAGTGCCGTTGCGTTTCGCAGATACAGGATTGGAAAAGTTATCATTAATAAATGCCGTAAATATTTTGCAAATGATTATTTAAGCCCTTTGTTGGATTATTCGAGGCGACTTCCGGTACTAGTACGGGAATAGGAAAAGGAGTTGGATCGAAGTAGTACGTATGGATAGTCGGAGAGCAATGTTGTACGTGTGAGTAAGAAAGAAAGAATCGGTAAAGTATCTTGAGGCCATGATCCAAGAGTTTTTGTAAATAGTTGCTGGCAGAGTTTTTGAGAGGATTTAAATAAGCAATGAAATTCGTTGTTCCAAGAGGTTACGTGTAAGGTTAGATAGATTGTATTGTAAAAGAACGAGAGCTTGTCGAAGAAACTATGACGAGCATTGCAACATGGATTTGCTTTCGTGATTTCAGATGCGAGGAAAATTAGCGAGAGATTTCTTATTAATTTCGTGCTTCTCATTGATATTTAATAGGCCTTTGTGCACTATGTTTAACGATTTAATAAAAAGGGGACTGCATCATTGACAGTCTGCTTTTTCTTAATTGTACGGTTACATCAACTTTAATCGCAGAGTAATATTTGCGCGAACGACAGTCGTATTGTCCAAGCAGTGAAATCGATATGAAATTCGCCTCAATCTACATCGTTACAAAATTTAGAAATCTTGGAAAGTATTTGCGACCGAAAGCGTAAAACTCGCCCGTACACTTCTATAATTGAAAAAAATTTGTTTACGCATTTGGCATAGTAGAATTGAGAAGTCACTTTTAATTTGCATGTAACATTCATGTGCATTATCGGGGCGATCTCTCTCAGCATTAGCACGAAACAGCTTTACATCCCAATGGTTACGCATTATTAAACGATAGTGTCGGCATTATTTTTATGTGCCTCGGCAAGATTATCCCATCAATGCGAAAGAAAGTCTTTATTTATATAATTCTAGCGTTTAAGGAGCGATTTCAGTCAATAATTCTGAATAGAAAGATTGTTTCTATCGCGCTTGCGCTATTAGCAACAAACGGCCGGGAAAAAAGTCTCTCCCATTGTCAGTAATACGTAAGTGGAAGCGGATGTATTAAGATAAACGAGCATCTCCACGATCCATCCTCCGACGAGCCCCGTCCCTCCATTCCAACGCCAACAATTAAATATTTGTCTAGCTACACACACACGCGCACACACGCGCGCATATACGTATGAAAGAACAAAGAAAACAACAACAACAACAACAACAAAAGAGAAACCACGAGTGCACAAAGCCACCGCGACGATTGCCACACTTTTCAGCGAGGGCCAACAAATAGCGCAGCCTCCCCCGCCCCGCCCCCCTTCATCGCGATCCCATCCACTTTTGCAACAATGGAGCGGCGAAAGCGAAAGCCAGCAATTCGCGATCTGCCGAATGATCCAAAGACGCAGCGATAAAAAGAAGTTGAAGGCAGTCGGGACTGGCCGACGTTAGAGGCGTCTGCGGCCGCAATTGGGTCAGACTCGTGTCGCCGAGGCGCCGGTGAATATTCGTTCGCCTGCAGTGCCGCGGTCACGTGCCGACGCTTCCCTCGGACTGTCGCTTTTGTTTACACCCGCCGGGGCAATCGATAACACCACCGACCACCTGCCCCTCATTTCAATGGTTTCCCAAGTCTCGGCGCTCCCCACCCCCACCCACCGATTCCCGACTCCCGACACCCCTCCCCCCACCGCCACACACACACCGCGCCGCACTGTGAAAAAAGGTCCGCATCGAGTTGGCTCTGTCAAGGTTGGTGGCTGGCTTCCCGCCTCTATATATGGATGCGCGCTGCTGTGCGCGCGGCTGGGCGGGTGGGAGGGGGGGCGGGCTTGGAATTAATTAGTGCTTTCGGTTTTTAAGGGCGTGTGTGCTTGGGAAAATTTCGAATGAGCGCGCCATGAATGGGGGGGAGGAAGGGAAGGGAGCATAACTAATGCTTAATGAAAGGTTAGCGATAAATTTTGGTAATCTGGGAGCTGGCGATTCTTATATGTTCTTCTGATTCTTATGCATTGCATTGGCATTGTAATATCCTTCAATTATTATTCGAATTTGACATTTCGCTTGTTATTATTACAGTTTTACGCTAAATGCAAAGGACCATGCAATTACGTAATGTAACGAAGCCACAGTCACTACGAGCGAGAATGCCCCTTTATTAAAAAAAAAAAAGAAGAGAGAGAGAAGGCATTGCGTTGTTCGGGGCGATGTTTGTGTGTAGTTTTGTTGTAGCGCTTGATATTTTCGCATTTGAAAGAGCTGCAAAAGTTCTCTCGGGCGGTCCCCGGAACTATTAAAATCATATGTAAAGCGTCGTGTTGTGAAGGGGAGATTTTTCGTACGCGCATTTGTTGTGGGATTTATGCGCAATTGCCTTGGCGTTGACTGACGTTCGATGATGTTTGTTACATCGGCGGCCCTTGGATTTATCGTCAACGGTTTTTCCTTTCTTACTTGATCATCTTTTGTCGCGAGTTTTCGCTAGGATCAGAGTGATTGTGAGATGGAGAGTGAGAAGATGTCTTTTTTAACAGGGCATTAAGAAGAAACTCGGCTTCTCATTCGTTCTTCGCTAATGTGCCTTATGGATAATATATTCATTTCACTCATAATTGGTTGGCATTGTCTTACTTTGGCTCTCAGCTTCCCAGGAGCTCAAAGCCCTACAATAAATTACAACAAACAAGCAAAGTATGGCACCGTTATTTATTACGGCAATCAGAGCGTAAAAGCTTTGTTTAAAGTAACAAAATCCACTCCTTTCGATATTTATTTCGCTTTGGGAGTTTCGATGATAATAAACTATGACGGAATTCGTGAAAAAAGAAAAAAGTATAAAGAAAATGAAGACACTTAAAGCATGGACAGTGCGAAATCTTTGTAAAACATTTCATCGGGAATTAAAGTTTGAGAGCGCGAGTTTAATGCTC
Source organism: Ceratosolen corneri (assembly GCA_030522565.1). Classification (NCBI taxonomy): domain Eukaryota; kingdom Metazoa; phylum Arthropoda; class Insecta; order Hymenoptera; family Agaonidae; genus Ceratosolen; species Ceratosolen corneri. The sequence goes on from JAPYYT010000449.1 coordinate 5,805, forward strand.
CATAAATAGGGAGAGGAGGAGAGCCAAGTGAAACGTGGGAGGGAGACGCAGATGTGGGACGAGGGAGGGGGATAGTCGTTGGTAAATCGTGATCGTCGCAACCCTCGGCGCGCTCTTAAATTGTCTCTCGTAAAGCCATAATCGTTGGGGGGAATCGATAAGGAAAATAAGAAAAGCCGGCGCTGGGGGGGTCGAGGATTTACGGTGAGAAAGGAGGTTAAAGAGCATTTTGCGTTTAAGAGTGATCGCACACATTGTCGCCGTCTCGCTCGTGTCACGACGTGTCGCGACCAGGGCTCAGCGTACTCGCGCACTTGTCGCTCGAGGAATTCGAAAGTGGAACGTTATAGGCGGCGGTAATGATATCGGCCGCGCATTATATAAATGTTTATAAATATGCGTACCGCCGCTCGTAGATATTTTAGACTTGCTCGCTCGAGCGCTCGCCTTTTCACCGGAGAGTGTATAATTTGTCTCAAGGTCGCGGGACCTTCCCTTCGGAAGGCATTAATTGCAATATCGGTGCCCTCGATGGGTCGGTCGGTCGGCTTAAGAAAGTCTCTCCCGTTGAAATAAATCTCGCTGCTGCTGCCGCTGAAAAATCACTTTTCTAATAAAGCGGAACTTTCGTGAAATAATAGCGGGCTTAAGAGTGTGGTTTTATGAAGTTTTGAAAGGATTATTGATGTTATCGCGCTGCCTCGCGTTTCCCGCGGCTCTAAAATAGTTCCTTTGACTCTTTAAGCAACTCGAGTCGGCGCAATAAAAAATTATTGCCTTTTTAAGCCAGGGCATGGTAATGCAATGTGGCTCTGCTCGGGTTGTCGGGCATGTTTTTGCCAAGACTTGTTGTCCATTGTTGAGCGGATTATTAGATCCCGGGGAGAATCACAATAGTGCCCGCCGAGTAATTAGATTAAGCCATTGAAGACAAACTCTCGTGCGAATATACGATTTTCGTCCATTTCATTATTAGAATAGAGAAATGTTACGCAATACAGCTCGACTCTATCCAATTTGAAAGGCATTTTTTTCACATTCGGAAACTCTTGCTAATACACGAAGGTGGTGTCTTAGATAAGATGCCTGGCGTAATTTAATCCTAATTGAACGAATAGTTAATAATTAGTGTGGGAGATTTATGAAAGCTTGCTTTATAATTTCGTCTATGTTCGTTTTATTATAAGAGTTGGGCATTAAATAGTTTATCATTATTTTCATTATGTTTGATTATAATGAGGTTGCTTTCCTCTGTCTTTCAATTAATTATTTAAGACACGAAACGTGAATTACAATTCAATTTATAAGACATATATAATGTATACCGTAAATCATTGATACGAATATGATATAAAATATGATCAATTGAAAATATTTCCTTTTCTTTGGTAGACTCTTGGACATCTTTATTACGTCCATTTCGTTCTATTACATTAAATAAATTACTTGCAAATAAACATGAACTTTGGAAAATGTTTGACAATGAGAGCTCGTGAGTTTTATTTTACAATTCTAAACTCCCATTAAGCATACAAGATAAGACAAAAGGTCAACGATTCTTTCCCAATATCATAATATTCGTTTTAATAATGTCAAATATATATATATCTGTTAAACTATGAAATATAATTAACGATAATTATAATGAGCGGGCGTTATAAAATTCCCCATTAAGTCTTGAAAATCTGCAAATTTATTAATCAGCAGCTTTTGTTTGGTGACTAGTAGTTTATAAATGTTTATTAAAAGATATCGACCTGAGATACCAAAGTCAGATGCCTTATGCTTGGGAACGTTTTTTTTTATATAAAGTTTTCATCTCGAACGGAAGTGAATTATATTTGGATATGAGTTTCGCTATGGATGACTCATGCAAATTATTAAGCTTCCGACATTTTTCATTAGAGTATCCTTAACGTTTTTTTGCAGCTCACCTATAAAGAATTCGATTATATAAAAGGATTAGACTTTCTTCCTCCTACGGATTATATTTGAGACTCGAATAAATAATTTGAATATTAGTTCCCAATCCAACTTACCGAAAAACATTTGAGAACATCTCTCACTTGTGATAATAATAACGACAGATACGACGGCGGTAATTTTCAATGAGCATTGATATTCCGCATAAAGTGGCGTTCGCCGGGTGTTTGTAGAACCAGTACCAGCACGCACGTATGATGGGAATTAAAAATCGCGTTAGAGAAAATTTTTAATATGTCACTAATCGCCGCAGTTGGTATAAAGATCGAAGCGTTACGCTCGCGGCTGCCGGAAAGTTAGTTTGAAAAGTGGCGTCACGCTCTGATTTTCACGACGGCTTCGATAAACTATATTTCGCCTTCCGTGTGCGTGCGTGCGCCTGTGTGCTTTGCATGCACATTTAAAAAGTACCAAATACGATATTGGTGTGGGTGGCGCGTTGATTTGGTGTAAACAGCATTATCATGAAATCGATTGTCGCTTGTGCTTTGGTTCAGTTGGGGCTGAAACCTTATACGTTGAGATATTTTTGCGTATTATCGTTTATTAAAATGTAATATGCCCCGATATTTTTACTTATTATCGTTGTTTTGGATTTGTCGCCGGATTTCGTGCTTGCAAACGTTTTTATTGCAAAGTAAAAATTAATCTCGGAATTCGTTATTGAATTGGCAATGTATGGTTATGATTTTTCGCCTTTGTTTCGAAGCTTTGAGAATTAAGTTTCCAAGCTGCTCGATGATTAATTTCAGAAGCAATTTTTGATACACTAAAATGGATTATAAATGGAAAAAGTATTCCTCGCTACGTATAAATCAACTTTTACTAAAGAAAATATTGCATTGCTATGAGATTGCAAATGAATTTTATATTTGTTAATTTTTTTTTTTTCAATTAAAAGTCTTTAGAATAAAATTAGATTCTAATAGCCGTATATATAATAAGAAATAAAGAATAAGAAAGTCAACAGAAATTTTTAATTATAAATTAATACCAACGTACGTGGTTTTTTTATTATAACAAATTTATAAATAACACGAATGAAAAATAATCAAAGCGTTATTATTCATTTGCGAGAGAAGAGCCTTAAAAATACATAAATTTATCAATGACTTTTTATTATAGCTTAAACAATATAATAGTTTGTCTTTAAAATCAAGATATTTCAATAGTGGGTACAAATATATTGTAAAAATGAATATTCAACCAATCAGCAATTTATTCAGATTTCATTTTTTGTATTTTTAATTACCTTTATATGCATAAAATGGAATATTGCTTTAGTTAACAATATTTCAATTAAATCAACCAATAGCGTTTGTCTGTGTGTCTATGTGTGTGTTTGTGCGCGCGCGCGCGTAAACCAACAATTTTATTGAATTTTATTTTTTACTTTCATAATTATTAAAGCGTTAAAAATAAAATAATGTTGGTTTTTATGAAATTGATAATGAACTTGGTAATTCCTAATATCACACACCAAAGTCTATTCTATGCGTCGGAAGAAAACTTTTTCTTTTGCAATATTCATTTTATAAAATCAAGTAATTATCCAATATGAGTATCAAATCTCGTAGATTTGAATTAATATTTTTAAGAGATGGAGCCAGACTTTTTCGTGTCTCGAGAATACGATCGCAGTCGTGAAATTTTATTTGAATTTTTGTACAAGTTATTCAGTTATCGAGTCGCGGCATTCGTTTTCCAACGAAGAAGAGACGAGTAGAACATTTGACCCCGTTACGTAATAGTCGTGAAAATTTGATTTTTCTTAAACGAAGGGCAATGGCAATTATTTGACGAACGTCCGTTTTTACACCGAAATAGATGCATGTAGAAAGAAAATTTTCTAGCATTTTCGAATGTAAGTATTAGTTTAAATTAAGTTTAAGTATTTTTACCATCGGACTTTAAGCGAGCCTTACGATAAGCCTAATGATTACGTAATTCACGTCTCCGTAGTCCGGGAAAGCACCTCGACCAAGTGCCAGATGTGCTATGCTCGCGGGTATTAACAATCGGTACTTTTGGACCTCGTAATAATTTTGACTGTCCAATTACGCAAAAAGCGCATGCGCGCTTGCGCATAATCCAACGTCAGTGCGCGACCCCGTGATTTTTAGCCGCGAGATCAGGCATTTAACCGGTCACATTGGCCGCAGCTTTCTCTCTTCCTCTCTTTCTCTCCTTATCTCGCTCTTCAGCTTCTTGTTTCTTTTTTTTGTTTTTTTTTTGTTTCTTCATGCCTCGCTTAAATCAAGATACTTCGTATCCACTGCCACAACGTGTTAATGACATTTTCTTTTTTGTCGACGTGCATGACGCAATGCCTACTTTTTACTGAACAAGGGTTCGGGATGTCGAGTTTTTATGCGTTTTCCTATCAGGATGATTTATTTATATGCAAATCCATCGTGAGGCTTGATTAATGCTATCGACGGCTTAAAAGCGACTAGTTTTCTAAGCTTTTTTTCCCACTTGAATTTGTAATAGGAAGTTGACGGTATTAAGCTCAATATTTGCAGTGCCGTCACGTTTTCATTTGTGCTCTCCAAAGTCGAATTAGCAAGACTGCTCGAGGTAACTCTGCATCGGATTTTCCCCTCACTATTCGTTAATAAAACAATGGTATCCTTAACTATTTTGGTGATAGTCTCAGGGAGTATTAAATTTTATTACGCGTAGCATAGTGAAAAAATTAGGGGAACTGCAATTAGATGTAATAATGTCCGTTCCTATTTCGTTATACGCGTGCACTTTGCTTATATTATAATCGAGGAAATGTAATTTTATGCTTTGGAGTACAAGAATTTTGCCCATATACATGTGCCTTCAAATTTTAATACTCAATAAAGCATAAGATTTTTATGCATGCGTTTTTCGTGCTAAATTGGAAAAAGCATAAAAAATTGTTATGGTGAATATTATGTAATGAGGTGGATAGATGTAACTGAAAATGCAAGTCTCCACCTTCTCATTCGGGTTTGGTGTAAAAAGCGTTCTTTCGGGTGAAAAAATTAATATCAAGCACACCTATTTTATACGCAATTTGTCTCATTCGTTGCTATTGTAACAATCAACCATAGGAGACATTATTTAGAAAGCGATCGATTTATTTCTTTCTATCATTTGTTTGTGAAACTGGTTTTAGCAGCAGATTGTGCGATGTGTCTAGAGTTTGTTGCTTAATATTTATAAAAAACTTGTTCTCGCGCGTGATATTTACCGGGAAGCAATTTTTTCGTGCTCTGTGATACTACAATAACTGTTACATAAATAACGACGAATAATAAATGTAGGTCGGTTTAACTTGGTATCTAGTTATATTCTTTTTAATGTCGTATTTTATTTGTTGCCGATATTAATTACACGCGTGGTGCAGATATTTCAATTATTCTTTGGAGTTTTACAAGCACTTACATTTAATTGTCAAGAAATTATAATTTCGGTAAATTAATAACGAAAGATCTATTGCTAAGTTAAATGGCTTTGTGTTAGTTGGTAAAAGTTAAGAGCCAAAATTCAGCTCGAATTTGGATTTTTCATAATCATCGGATCTACATAAATCCTTCGAGGTAAGAAACTTTTATTTCCTTCACTCACCCTCTTTTCCCTCAACGCTTATTGCTCTCCTGAAATCGGACAATAGCTTTATTTATATCCGATTTCTCTTAAAGTGTTGATGGCTCGGCAGATTGAATCTGCAACTTCAATAGTCGAATCCAATGTCTCCTCGTATTGGAAATTTAAGTTCTTTTTATGTCGAAATTATCGAAGGATCGTACGAAGCATTCCATTGTTATAGGTTAGGCTCCCGAGGGTCCCATATCTTATCTGGTCAACTAGATTCCGATATTGAGAAAACCGATGTCAATGGCAAAAATTACGATAGCATACATACATTTAACGAGTATTTGCAAGTCGGCCATTTAAATCACTAATAGCACCGTATTTGCCTGCCCTGCCTTAAAAGTTCGAGAGCCTACGAGTTTTAATAACCCCATACGTCTCTTCCTCATCATCGTCGTAAAGATTATTGTACTCGAGTCCAAATTACACTCCTAAATCTTAACAGTCTCCAAGACTAATACGTTAGCTTTAAAAAATTCGCCGTTCCTCTCTATTATGATGCTCTTCTATCTGAGAATGTAACTGTGTATGCATTAACTAATTTTATTATGAAAATTTTCAACGATTCGAATTCAGAGAAAAGTTAGCTGCTGGCGCCACTTTTATTAATTGTCATGAGCTACGCTTACACTGAGAATTATTTCATTGCGTGGCTTATATTTGACGATTATTAATAATTATAGTGGAGTGAAAATCATATTTTGTTTGGGCAAATTAATTCTTGTACGAGCGTTGAGCGAACGGAGCGAGAGAACCTTAGGCGCACAGTTTAAATTATCAGCGATATGGATCATAGTTTAGTACTCGATTTCAATTTGGCGAACGTGTAATTATGTGCTCTTGCATAAAATAAATAGACATTATAATTGTTTACAGGCAACTTGACGAACCACTTCTAGCTTAAGTAATTCATATAGAATCGTATTTTTATATTAGCGCGATTTAAGAAATTTTACTTCCTCAGTCACATAATTTATTGGACTTATTATGCGATGGACGTAAATGAATTCCTTTCGCTATACCGGATCATTAATTTTATTCGCATTTACAAATTAACTTCCGCACGAATGATAAAACGATAACGGAACGACTATAAGCGATACAAGTTATTAAGACGCGTAACGCTTGTTATTATTAAAATTGAGCTTGATTGGTGGGGGAGGGGGAGGGGAGGGGAGAAATGCCTTCATCGTACAAATACATGAGGAGTAGTAGTGACAAGTGAGCTTGGAGGGAATTCTCACATCCGTACGTACTAATCGTTCAGAGAACACGTGCTTCCAGAGTATTAAACTTGAGCTACAATCTGCGCATTTCCACGAGCTCTTATGTTTTCTGCGTCGCTGTGGGAAAAAGAAGAAGTCAAGACTTTTGTGTGCATTTTTTCTTTCCCCCTGCCTTGTCGCAGCCGAAACTTAACACTCAACTTTATCGAGTCACAATAATATAAGCTGCACACGCTCCTTTCAATTTTTCATATTACCGACATTCTAACCATAGTCGTTCATAATTCGTTATTAACTACCAAGTTCATATACACACACACACATATTTATATATATATATATATATATATAAAAATATGTTTCTTTCAACTTTACAAATCGTGCGATTGTTAGGATGGATCTACAATTTTATAAAGTACTTTAAATACATTTCGTGCAATTGTCTACTCCGAGCTTTCTGGTAATTTCATAATTTATTTTAGTTGGATAATAACGGATTCAAGAGATCTCAACTTCTTTATTGATTTAATCATCTTATGTTTAAAACTTTGTATTATTACTTCCTGCTGAGTCACATGAAATAAAATTGAAAAATATAGAATTAACGACAAGTATTGGAGTAATTGATTGTTTTTTTTTTTATTTACAAATTTAATTTTTTTACATTAAAAGATGATTTTCTTTAATATTATATAAGCCAGATTTTCGATATTTTCACCGACTTTCATAGAACAACAATTAAATGGGTCTTCAAGAAAATGGTTTATCATAAGGTCGGCTAAAAACTTTAATTTTCGACGATTCTGAATATATTTCTTATTAACATTATGATTATTATAGTATTTGTAATTTGTATTTGCAAATATATTATAATATTATTTATTTTATATAAGCTTTAAAATAACCTTGATTAATAAGAAAATTAATCACATCGAAAATGCAATAAAACTACTTGGATACATAATATATAGCTTTAATTTTTATATAATTTTTTTTCTGTTAATATACTTTTGGTAATGTTGCTTTTGTTATACGTGATTTTTTTTTTTGCGCACAAAGGCGTTTTATTCAAAAAGAACATTTTCTTAAGATCGAATCAATTTAAATTATCATACATAGTATATAAATTCTTATATATATATTTCTATATATTATATTGTAAATTCTATGGATTTATATTTAATAAGACATTTGAGAGAAAAAGTATTTTCTTTTCTTGTATGCACTGATGCTGCACTAAACTCTATAAATCTGTAGATATTCTTTAAATAAAAACATTAATCATTTAAAAAGTTTGTATCTTAATACGAAACGTGATAAACTATGATTTATTTATTCTGTTCATATAAACATAGTTTCTGCAAATGCTTCTGTATCATGCTCTATTAAATATTATAAAATTTATTAATTATAATCAAATATTAAGTTTAAGGAATTTTATATCCTGAATGAGTCAATGTCTATTATTAACATTTTCATTTGCTCGATCGCAACCTGATTTTCAAAAATTTATATCTTAACTTTAATTAGATTTTTATTTCAAATTTAAAGCATTACCTTTCGGATAATTAATTAAAATAGTTCTAAATTTTGATATTAATTGTTTTTTTTTTGGTTATAAGTATGAGATATTATGGACAATAACGTAATTATCTGTGATAAAATGTTAATGTGCTTATTAATTATGAAAAATATATTGAAGATTATTAATCGTATAATATAATTTAATACAATTGTTTAAATTACTTTTGTACAATATTCACTGTATCATGATTATAAATTGTCAGGTTTGAGTTTTGTACGACAATGCTTTGAGTAAATTTCAGCGGTGCTCACAAATATTTGGTCATTTAGACAAAATATGCCCTTTAGAATCTAAAAAATTTAAATCATAAAATATTTTCCAAATAGACGATCATTTATTTTTATATATATCATCGGATATTTAATTATAGTTTTAATATAATGTTAATATAATGCTACCCATAGTACTTGACGCAGTTTATAGTTTCTTTTATACATTATGTTTAAAGTGCATTTTATAAACTTATGTATATGATATATTATGAACACGATTTATCTTGTTCTCTTATGATAGAAAAATAGCATGTGAAAGTTAATAAGATGTTTTTTATCTAATTGACTGCTCTCTAAAATCTATTAAAATGTCATTTCAACCAACCCAAGTAATTATATTAATTTGACATCAACAAATCTGTTTAATCAGATAAACTTTATTGCTTTTAAAATATATAAATATATTGGTCCATTGTGAAAATATTTACAGATTCTATCAGCATTAATGGAAAATCAGAGAAATAAGAATCTAAAAAGTATTTGTGAATAATTATTAGTATATTGTAATTTATAAATTTATTATTATATATATATATATATTGAAATTTATTCATAAATAAATAATAAGAATATCCATTGCTTTTTCTTTAGATGGATATGCTAGTAAATTCAGCATAGATCTGTTAAGTTAAATCATCGCTTGATTTTGAAATGCAGATGTCATGTGTATATAAGTATTAATAAAGCATGGATTGTTCAAAAAATATTACATAGCCTGTGACGAATAGTATTGATAAATTAGATCAAATATTTAAGGAATTTATTGAACATTTTTAGAAATATGAATGACTTGGAAACATTTTTCATTGAAATGGCATATTTAGAATAGTTGCGCATAAATTACAGATGGCATATAACAATTCCAAGTTAATTACGAAAATTCCATTCCAACAGCCGGGAGAGAATTAAATTATGAGTATTTAGTTTAGAGGAAATGATTCCAATTAAAATGATCCACAGTGAAATATTTGCTTTAGTGCGCAGTCTGCATATTGGGGACAGGCGAGTGGAAAAGTGCTAGAAATGTAAGAACAGCAAGTGCATCGATCACAATTCTGGTTGGTTGGCTTCTTCTTTTATCGAATGAGTGCATTCAAGTTTATCGAAAAGGATAAAGTGCTTAATTATTATCGAGGCGAAATAATTATCGACGAGGCTGAAAGTTAAAGTCAGGTCGACTTAATGCGCGTCTGGGGTTATTTTATTATTTTGGTCTCGAATTATCGAGCTATTATTTTGTAAATACCATAGATTTCGTATCGATTATTACATTCAATGGCAGAAATATCTTATAAAGCCATGTTATGTTAAGACATAGGAGTATTAAGTATGGAAAATTTAGTTATACAAATATATTGTGTCATTGAAAAATTATTGAGTAGCTCTTGTGTAGTCCAGCATATTATCATAATATAAGGTGAAATACGTAATTCTATACAATTCGATACGTTACTCTGTTATTCATCCACTTTATTGCACATAATTTTTAATGTGTAGTTATTTTCTGATACCGTCTATTAAACAATAAATTTTACATATCTACTTTAGGAATTGATCGACAAGCAAAGCAAAACTATGGAGCTTATATGCTTATTTTGTAAAAACTAAAAGTTTTAAATAATGAATTTTCTATTTTTTACCGTTTAATAGCATGAATGTGTCTTATTTTCTCTGTGTACACGCATACACATGCGCGCGCGCGTAAAGAGAGAGGCAGAGCCAGACATACAGGATACAAATTTTTCAATTACTTTTAATTCTTTTATTAATTTTGACTTAAATTTGTCTCTTTAACATATTGGGAATGTTGTGACATATTATATTTCAGTTAATAATGAAAATAATTATTAATTAATATCTAGTTTGGCTATCAATTTTATTTGCTATAATTGAAAATTTATAGCTATACATCCACTTTATATTTCCTTGATAGCCGTTAAATTGTCATATTTTAATTTTAATTATAATAAATAATGCTAATTTTTAACCGTTAAAATTAAATAAACACAATAGAAATTTTATAATGCATATTAACTGTAATATATATATATTCATTATGAAATGATTGAAGAAGAATTTTTAATAAATTATCCGTGGACTAAATTTAAAACGGCAAATAAAAATTTTATATCCAATATACATCTTTATTTGTTTGCTTATTTATTTTGTGCTCGTGCGTGCTCATTTGCACTTTACGTAAGACTATAGATATCTAATATTAATTAATACAAATATCCAATAGCGAGTACACTGTATATATATATATATATATACACATATATATTCTTATCTTCGTTTATAATTTCTCTAATCAATGCACATTCTTACAATAAGGCATATCTTGTTAATGTTTTATGAGTCATCCGCAGCGTTTAATGTTAATGTTATGAAAATTAATTGTTTATTTTGTGTGTTAATAATACGCAATTGTTTATGTTACAGGTGAGTTTGAGAAACAGTCAGTAAGCTATGAATTTTTTATACATATGTAAGTATATTTTTTATATAAGTGTTTATAATGTCAGTACGTAACATTGATGCTTATTTAATAATTTAGATGCATATAACTGAAAAAATAAACGACATGATTATATCCAATGGAAATAATTGACAATTGACAATAAATTTATAAATGAAAGCAATTTTTAATTCTTGACGATATAACTAGAAAAATTATTTATGTTTTCAATATTTCAACATTGATTCAGTTTTTCTATCTTAGTTGTACTAACTTTTAGCGATAAAAATTGTATAATAAGTACAATTTCTGTAATTCCAATGAAAGGAAATTTATACATGTAACAAATAAAGAATCTAAAAAGTGTTTCCCATAAGTTTTTTTAAATTATAAGTTGTGTGAGAGTAATAAAAATAAAAAAATTAAAATATCTTTGTAATTTTTTAATTGCCCTTTTACGCAAATGATTTGTTTTATTTATTTGCTTATATATTTCTAAGAATAATGTCTGTGCTTACGTAATTTTTCGTAGTATATCCTTGAGAAAATATTTCTTTTCAACTTTAAGATTTTTATTATTCTGGCTTACATTATTTATCATCGTAACAGAGTTGTGATTCGTATAATTCTAATAACTTTAGACTTTCAAGCTTTAGATATCTTTCACTATAAGTTTCACAGAGCAGGTCTCATTAAAGTCATTTTCTTTTTTAATCAGACGATGTCCATGTACTTTTAGTTTCAATGAAGAAATTCGTATTGCATTACGTACATGATATTCGAAATTAATCATCAGGAGCATTGTACTTTAGTGTTTTAAAGCGAAGATTTCCTCCCAAGCACACCAGTAAGTACCATTTTTCTGATTATTATGGTACAGCAGTGTTGGTGTATTTTAGTATTATTAGGGCAAAAATACGCAATTAATAATGAATGTGAAATAATTCTGTTGTTATAAATATTAAAGTTCATTGATTGAATTGTTGTTGATAAACGTAATAACGTTGATAAACGTTGATAAAAATGTTGAGAAATGATTAATTCTCATCGAGTAGATAGTGTAGATAAGTTAATAAATACGCCAATTTTTTTTACATCACTTACAAAAAAATCTGAAAACTATCAATGAAGAGAAGTAGAAAGAAATAAACTACTACCAGTTGATTCATGATAGTACTCCCTTAAAATATACGAGTTTTTCTTTTCTCTCTTCGATATTTAAGCTCTTTCATTACGGAACTTTTTGATCGATTCATATAAGATCCTATAGAGAAATATTTAACTTGTAAAGAAGTTTTTATTACTCTGTGTATTTTAAGCTCAAAAAGTTTAAAGAGTAATAAATTGAATTGGAAAAGAGTGCATTGATGGCTCAGTAATTGGTTATAAATGATGAAGTCTTGAAGCATAGGCGAATAAACGAATGAGCAAGAACTGTTGTGTTGGCGAAAAAATGCAATAAAATACTTTATTACTAATAAAATGTCTAATAATTCGTGATTATAACGAGTGCCAGAAATAATGTCTTTATAGAATTAAGGAAAGAGAAAGTGTAAGAAAGGAGCGTATCGATGGATACTCCATAAATTCACATTAACTCTCAATAACCATAGTGTACATTTTTATTTAAAAAGAAAATAACCAGCAATAATAATAATAATAATAATAACAGCAATGGTAATAATAATAGACGTGGAAAATAATATTTACACCCAATTTTTAAGAGTAACGCCACTCTGCGGGCGATTTAGTAATTTTTTTTCCTCGCGTCGATGGTGTGGACCTCGGAAGTATCTCGCACTCTTTTATTCCGTAATTCGTGCAATTTCTAACGCAAATTGTCGACGAGGCGAAAGTTGACCATTAATTTTCGAAAACTCGGTCGTACACGCTAATTTCCGCAATAGTTAAGCGCACATCGTACTTGCTCTCATTGCTTTTTCTTGTTAGCGACACATAACTTTTACCGTTAATGCACCCAAATGCTTCCAAGTACCGGGAGTTATTAAATTCACGCGCCAACTTCCGGCATTTGGAACAAAAGTCCGATAACCCGCGTAATAAATGTTTGCTCAGTGTTTGTTGTTCGCGTACGTCATCTCTTGGAAGAAAGTTGTTTATCTTTATGTAAGATGAAATTAAGCCTTCTTTATCTTCAATGCCAACTAAAATATAAAGGCCGATCGGGCCTTCGGCCACGCCATAATCTATTTATAACCACGCAACACCACGTTGTTTATATTTCGAGAATGTTCAAAGCTTCATAAACCTCGTCTTATCTTGGACATTTTCAAGGAATTTAATACAAATTTTTACTCCTCCTTTCGAGAATGAAAAATAAACTCTCCCACCTGGGGGCATGAGTTGTATGAATAGCGAGTAGTCAGTCACACGCTAATTAACGAGAGATATTCTTTGGGGCGAAGCGTCAAGGACAGTGGGCGACAGGTGTAAAGACAGTCGGCGAGATGCGCGATAAATAGAGCATTAAAAGTGCGTATGATCGCATGATCGGGAAGCGCCGAGTCTAGCACCAAGAATCCATTGATGCCAAGTGGAAAGGCCAGCAGCTCGGCTCTGCCCATCGATCCTCGCTCTCCAAGAGTCGGCGGCGAGGCGCAGGAAAGACCTGGCAACCCAATGCTTGTAATAAGAATAATTAGAAAGTGCCGCGGATAGAGGCCCCGCTCACATATACAGTCGCTAAGTCGGAAAAGCCCGCGCACGAAGTGGACGTAGAGCAGGTGATTCCTTCGTGCGCGGATGGCCATTTCAGGTGAGCCGCGGGTTATAAATGTCGTTCGCCATATATATATATATGGAATATATAGAAAAGTGGAGGGAAGGAAGGTGAATTGCAATGCCTCTAATTACCGAGCTACGCCACCGAGCCGAGCAACCGCGAACGCTGCCAATGAGAGCAAATCCAGTCGGATCTGGCGTTTTATGCCCTCTGATGAGCAGTTGTTGCCCGACTATTAAATCAAGCCATCTTCCAGTGCTTCTTCAGCCATCCTTTAGCATCCGAATGCCATTACAAAAGTCCCCGTGCAATTATTCCTTATCCATTATCGTGCAAAGAGCCGAGTTCGTAACTCGAGCACTTTAAAGCTCAGCATCCTTTCAAATTTGCAGGCATAAAATCCAAGCCCTTGAGCAATAATTCGGTACAATTCGCTCGGCCATCCGGCCTCTTATATCAAAGGATAGAGGAGAGAGAGAGAGAGAGGGAGTGGTGATTGTTAATTTAGCTGGAGGCCCGGATGGGGCTGGGAAGACAAGTCCTGTCGTTGGGAGTAAGCCGGCGGCACTTGAGATACATTCCGCGGCTCCGTGAAATCGCGTCGTGTGCGTGCGGGAGCCGTTGACCTTGACGGTGAACTAGAGGAGGGAGGGATGTGCATCTCGTAATCGCCGAGCACTTTCTAACGGCTGCCGGCTGCCGTATGGCGCTCGGACGCGATGAGGTGAATATGTGTGCGCGCGCGTCTGTCGGGGTGCGCTTGGGCGCGGGACGGCGGGGTGGAGGTAGAGGAGGAGGTGGAGGTGGAGGAGGAGGAGGAGGTGGAGGAGGAGCGGGAGGAGATGATAAAGGCTACTCTTTACGGAGATGCTGACGCTGCGGTTCTCGCCGTATATATTCTGTGGTCATTAATTGAATCAATGGCGTGGAGGCGATGGATGGCAAGGCGCTATTTTTCCTCGGCAGATGGAGATTCTTGGCTTTAGAAAGGAAAGCGTAGATAAAGGCTTTCTTCTTCAATGTTATTTTAACACAGTTATTTTCGGTTTGGAAATGATGAGTTGCCTTTCTTAGTCTTTCGGTAGCCTGCCACTTAACCACGACCAGCTAGCTTCGGTAATTGTTAGCCTTAACATTTCTCAACTTATTCGGTAATTGAGGGATAAAAATGCTTTTGAAATACCATTGTAAATAATTGGCAATCGTAGTGCGCCTCAATAATTCAATTTCCATGCTGCTGAGAGATTTTCAATTCGTTCGTCGAAATCTCGCGGCAGAACTTTAAGAGAATCCGATAACGATTTTCGAGCTTCTGTCGTCGTCTAGCCAAAGTATCGGCGTCGGTAAAAAGATTTTCCATTCTGCTGAATAATTGTCCCGGCCTCGATACTCTTATGAATGTAATTTCGCTCACGCGTGCTTTCGTATTCCGTATGCACGGGACGAGGATCGACCGGATGAAATAATTTTGGAGAATAACGTCCGAGCTTCGGCATAAGGAAGCGGCTTCTCTCGGTGACAAAAGCTCTGATCTCTGAGAATTTATCACTTTACAGGATCCTGATGTGGCTGAAAAATTCAATGCCCACTTGGTTTGCTCTCATTTATTTTATTCCTGAGGCCACTTTATCTTTGAGCCTAGTTCATGCATTGTTCGGTAATGTCATTTAAAAAACTTTGTTTTAATGTACTGCGTACTATGAAATTATGGCTCAAAAGGTATTCAAGAAAATTGCATATTTTGTTTGTAATTGTATATGATGCGTCGATGTAAAATTTATTGTATACAATTGCGACTTGCCAATCGTATTGTCTTGAGGTGAAAAAATACAATCTCACAATTAATTGTAAAAGTTGCGGTGACAAAAGGTTTGTAGGTTTTAAAAATAATTGGCCATAGTGGCGAAGTAGGAGGCAACGCCAAGTCGAAAAGTATTTATTCTGTCAGCCTGTAGAGTTATTTTGGAAAATAAATTAAAAGGAATGATACCTTCGGGCGGGAGAACAATTGTGTCGAAAGCCGTTCCCATTTGTACACATCAATTTTTTTTGTCCTCCACACGCTAATACCCTCAACATTTTTTACCCGTTTTCCGCTCTCGTATTCCCACTCTCATCTCTCTCTCTCTCTCTCTCTCACCCGCTCTCTCCATTTTTTCCCATATCTACTCATCTTAGTCAACATTTCCATCCATTAATAATCCGTTATGACTCTTTGACGTCTTTATTTTTCTCGCTTCACTCTCTCTCCCTCTCTCCGTTCATCCAGCATTTTTTCTTTCGCGCAACTAGCCCCGCGCTGAGATGAAAAAGAAATGTATATATAAAAGAGAGAGAGAGCACGACGGCCAAAAGCTCGTCTGCATCCGATATATTTACGGCTGCGTAAAAGATCCATATATCGATGCAGACGTTTTATTTATCGACAAGAGCTTCTTTAAATACTTGGAGGGCGGCTAAAAACTTTTCGCGAGCCTTGCATTTCTCGAGTTAGTTGTAGTTGGCGGGGGAAAGCTTTGTGTCTCGGTCTCTCTTCTTCCAATTGCCACACTTCCCACTTCCTTTGCGTTCTGCTTAGTTCCCTTCTTTTTCATCCGTTTCCTTATTCTTATTGAGATAAACACTTTTTTTTTTTTTGATTATGCGTGGCATGCTCGAGCGATTTCGTGCCGAGCGTTTAACCTAATGACTATTTGAGTTATTGACCGCCGATGAGTTTATAAATAAAGGTTACAGTTTTTAAATTGAATATCTTGGATAACAACTGACTTATTACTTTATTAATTTTTAGCAATTTTTGGAATAGCAGTAAAAGAAAGTTCTTCCTTCTCTTTCTTTCCTTCCACGCTGGATATTACAATTTCGTTAAGTTAACGATGAGGAAATTAAACGCCTATCTTTAAATATCTAAAATATGCTATTTTTATGTTTGATAATGTGAGTTTATGTATTTGGCGTTTATGCAAATATAAATTTATTATTATTGCTCAAGCGGTTTGAAAAACTTGTGAATGCTGGAGTGAAAATTGCATCGAGACTCCGCTTTCGTTGCTTATTCTGAATAAATATTTAATGCAACATAATCCTATGTAATTCAATCGTTTTTCAGACTTATTGGGTATTCGACCGCTTCATTATTATTCCCACTATTTTTCATATATTTTTAGCCTCAATTATATTTTCAAATATTTCATTCCGAATCAAGTAAACGCAATCGTGTTTGTTATTTCGGAATGTGGTTTCATATTGCTATCTTTTCTACATTTTCATCCATTCTACTTATATATATATATATATATATATATATATATATATATAATGCATATATATTTACTGTATCAGTCGTAAATAATAAAATGCACTGTTTTACGAGTTTTAGTATAATCGTGACGCTTTTATCAATATTTACGATTTTTCATTATGAGCGTTATTACGCTAACCGATTGATTATTTGCCCACTTATTAATCTATTTCCTGCTTTATTTTTACTTTTATTCCCATTCGTGCCTATAAATATTTCAAATTAGAAGCAACATTTCTCGCCAACACATAAAGCATTTGTCTATTCTCAAGCGTTGCAATATTAATAGTCTTTTAAGTTACAACTTTAACGAATAATTCATGAGCTTTATTGCATTAGTAAGGAATATGAGTTCTGTGGGCAGATTCTTTTTCCATTTATCATTGAAAAATCTTATTATGTATAATTTATGTCTCTTATAAGACTTTAACTTACCAACATATTACATTCTTATCCTTTCGATACATTGATTCATCTCATTTTGAAGCAATTCTCTTTTAACGTCTAGTTAAGTTATTATTATTATTATTATTATTATACATTATTACCTTTCTAATATATGAACATTTATTAAACAATAGCTTCTACTCTATTTTCTCTTACATTTAAATTGCGTTTGCATGGAATGCTAAACAACACTTATAAACACGAATTTGTATACGTAGAGTTGAATTAATCACGTGACATACGCAAACATCCGACGCTGATTTAAATTGTTAAACCCGAATGTATAAAAATTATATATTGACGTTTCATAAAGGTTGATAAAGCTTTCTTAAGAAGTCGGAGCTTCGTAAACACGCTAATCGCGTGTTCAAGCCATATAATTCACGCGTACAAAAAACACATTATAATGCAATGTTATTTTTAACTAAATTTCAGTAAATGCCTCGATTAAATTATTCATTAAATAAAGTCGATAAATTAAAGTGTGACGTGCTGAGAGGGAAAATTTTGAGTAAACAAGCTCGTAGCCAGTGTCTCTTCCTAATCGAATTTTCCTTATTTATTTAAGAAAGTTGGGCGTACCACCACCTGGCCTGGGGGAGGATTTTCCTGCTCCTTTCCCCTGCACGAACCGAGATTTTCTCAATTGACCGACACGCCATTGTGCTTTTTAACAAGTTCGCGTTACCATGGCTTTTTATTTCTCTTATATTTGGAAATTGAACACCCCAAATGCGCATCATATTTGCTTTACTTTGACTTGGTTCACTTGTTTACCAAGTATTTATTTTAGTTCAATACACCGAACTTGGTCCAATAAAAAAAAAAAAAGAAGAAAAACCTTTAAAAAGCTTTCCGATTGTTGATTTAAAGTAGCATGTGAATTTCGAAGGACAATTTTTTTAAACTAAAGATTTTACGTTCATCCACTGCACTTGACCCATTGATTTTCATTATATAAATTTATAGTACAAATTCACGTGCACTGCATTAAATGAGATCCTCCATTACAAATATTAAATGTATTTGTATAAAGACAGTGATTTGGCAAAGGAAAAGAAAACTACGTCATTTTGGGAACATTTGCTCATGACTCGCTGTAATGCTGCAAATGAACCGAAAGAAACCAAAACGAATTTGGTATCGATGGAATTTTCGTAAGACACGCGATGAAAGTATTGCGAATCAAGGTAGGGAGTCTCTCTCTTCCAATTTCCCTCCCACCTTCCCTCCTTTACGTCTCGTATTCAACTATTTCTGTGCTATTTGGTCAATCGGACCCGACCACTATTCTCCTCCTGCGCAATTTCTTTCCTTCTCTTTGGGGAGAAAAGGTTGCATAAGGGAATGAGCTGAATGGAAACATGAGGTCGATGATTAAGATGACTAGTACATGGGAGACAAAATCTCAATAATATGCCGAAATGTAAATGATATTGTTGGACTTACAATTACTAAATCAGTTCACAATTCTCTCATGGGATATTAATTAAAGTTTCTTTTTATATGACACCTCTTTTTCTTTTATCACATCAATGAATCGGCTTTATATTATAATAGATAAACAGTAGTGTTAAAAAAGTTGCTGTTGTTAAAAAAAATAACAATAACAGATTTATTGTTCGTTGCAATTCAACATTATCGAACTTATGACGACAATTAAGTGTAATAAGTTCAACTCAATGCCTTATAAATCCCATATCTCTAATCGGTTGAATTTTGAGTTTACGTCCATTAAATACCCTGTCAACGACTATAAATATTCACATACATGTGTAATATGCCAGAATATCGACTAGTTGAAAGAGCTTTAAGCAAAGAAGACACGGCTTCATTATATACAAGGAACATTTCCAACTTTATTGGTTTCGTTGAATGTTTAAGAATTGAGCGGAGGTGCCTAATGACAATATATACATAAAGCGAACAGCATTGTCCGGGAGATTAAGCGATCAACTAATTAGTTCAGGCAATTACACTGTAGGGGCGCTATTGCATTAGCCGGCGCTTTAAATGTGAAAAGCCAGAGGATCCTCAAATTGTCCTTCGAGGCTCGGAAGATTCGCGACTTAACGAGCCCGGCCGCGTAAATACTCGAAGCCCTCGCACTCGGAATATGCGTCGCCCGAGGAATTTCCTCTGGGGGGGGGGGGGCCGTCCGACACCCGTGCTTACATCCACCCTTACATCCACGCTCACATCCACGCTCACATCCACGTGCGCTAACTGCAAGGCAACGCAGAGCGGAGCTTGGCGAGCCCGCGCATAATGTACCGGGCAACGAGGGAGAAGTAAGTAATTAGAGGAATTCTACCTTTTGCTCTGGAGAAACGGAGTCGTGACGTTGGGTGAGGTGTGCGCGTGCGTGCGTGGGCGATGGGAGGGGGGGATTGAGGGGGGTTGGGAGGGGCCGCGTCTGCCGTCGTTTCAGGGCTATTTGCGCGGAGGGAAATGAGGCTTCTTATTGTCGTGGGCAATGTGTCGTCGTCGTCTGTCGGCCTTAGTGGTGAGGAATATTTGAGGTTGGTGAGGTCTGCCGTTGGTTTTGGTTGTAAGTGAATTTTATGGGAGCTAGTCAATTTGAAATAGACGAGATGTTGTTGGTTGAGCGCGTGTTGAGTGTCGCGTTTTACCACTCTACAATAAAATATTGAATAAGGTTTTAATAGCGAAATTAACATATTGAGATGGATTTTTATTCATTTTAATTCTGACAATTTAAGCGTGTTGCCCAATGATTTTCCATATCACTTCTAATCCATTTGATTTTTATGCCATTTGAAGGTAATTGATATAGATTTGTGATTTGTTGAGACGTCAATATTTTCTTGCACTTTACTCGTAAATAATTATTTTTGAACGGCGTAAAAGTATATGTAATTTGTCAGTAGTGTAAAATTTGGTCTAACGTGGAGAGAAATTTAGTTTTTAGGCTTTTTAACTTGATTATAAGATACGTGTATGATGCTTTTTTTTTATTATTTAATACAAAAATGGTCAAGTGGCCGATCTTATTGTGTTGCTTTGAAACAAAAGTCTTTGAAACAAAGCTTCTCGTACATTTAAACAATTATTTAAATAGGTACTTTAATTATACTCGCTAATGGATATAATTTTGATGTCACTCTCAAGTCTTAAATTCCTTTATATAATATAGATGAAGCAAATTATCTTTGCTCTTTTGTTTAAGCAATACTGTTGCTTAATTGATATTAATTAATTTATTGTTTATGTAATTATGGTGCTGTTATTGACGAAGTCGAAATATAATTGTGAATGTGAATAAAATAAAAAGTTAAAGATATTCATTATAAATAAAATAAATAAAAAAATATTGTTAGTAAATATTCAATAGGCTGAAATGTCATTTTAGCTAATTTCAAAATATATAGTTCCGACCTCCTTTTTTCATTAAATTTTTATTTAACATAAGCCATTATACATTAAGCACACTTGAAACTTTTATTTCGTTCGATATGCATGGCCTATTGTAAGAATATCAATACGTAAATAACGATTTAATTTTCCACGTGAAAATACGATTAGACATGAAATGATTATACTCGTGAAATCCAATAAATAAAAATCATTTTTTTAATAATGTTAGCTAATCTAACAGAAATTTGTTAATTAGTTTGCTATGGGAAAATTGTTTAAAATTAAAAGCACATATTTTAATAACCAAACTTTTGTCGGCTGTGATAGTTCTTTTGTCAACGAGCGATAATTATTTTTATTAATAATGCGCGAATTAACCATAAATTTTGTTCCTTTGTGAATTTCACGCACTAACGTTCTTCTTCTTTCTTTGTCGATGAGTCTTGAAACATAAAGAGGTGCGATTTTATGTTTCTTCATTTCCCCTCAACTGATAAGAAAGCTCGCAAAACTATTTCGCGATTGATAGGCTAGAGATCGCTAAAGTAGATATGTCGATCTCTCTGGGAACAAAGTCGGCAAACCGTAGATTAAGTTTTCATGTTCTGGCCTTCTTTTACGATCTCATGATTCATTCGATGGATATCGACATTAAAATATTGTAAGTACTTATCAAATGACGTTTTTCTTCTCATTTTACAAGCTTTTCCAACAAGAATCCATAAGTCAAAGTTTATTGTTCAGCGAGAAAGCTTACTCGACGTCAAATAAGCCAAGTCCATTATATTATGAAACTATTACATTTGCCTAAACTTATTTGGCCTTTAATAACGAGCATTTCATTCCAGATGGCATAAAAGTTTTTTTCAGCACAAATTATTTCATGTTACTAAACAGATTACATGGGTATAAAGTTAATCGAGTCTACGAACAAATTCATACCCAGAACTGCCTAATTCGAACGGCAGCCAATAAATTATAAATAAAAAGCACATCAAGTTTAAAATCATTAAATTATATCAAAAATATACATATATTAATGCCATATTGAATAATGTATATATATATGAAAAATATAAGACGCACATTACTCCAATGATTAATACGTATTCGACGTCCATAAGTCTTACTCGCTTTGTGCAAATTAATGTGATTAATAAATATTATAATTATGTAAGTTTTCTTTATGAAACTAGTGAAAGTTTGCGTGCGCGCTCGTACGCATATTTAAAAAAAAATACGCGAATAAATGTGTTTCCAATACGTACTTGCAACAAACTCAAAAGTATACAGCAATTAAAGAAAAAAATATATTGTTTCGTATCGTTGGCTCTTACCTTAATAAGTACTTACGATTACGTGTTTCATGTACATCACAATTTCAAAAAGTGTATATGAAACTTTTAATGACGTGAAAGTGGCTTGTCAATGACAATTCACATGTACAGACATATGGATCCACATAGTTTTCAGTTTTTAAACATAAAGGCTTGTCCTTTAATCAATGCATTTAAGTATTTAAATGTGGTAAACACGTATTAAGGGTGAACCTACGTATGTATACGATTGCCGTGAAAAGTTGCTTTACATGCTCCACGTGATTCTTGGTAGAATGGCCCTCGTGGGCTACAAGGAGAGTGGGGGAATCTTGTTTTTTGACACGCGAGCAAGTCGGGTTTAATTTTATCTTGTAAACAGAGAAGAAGTGTAAGCGCCGTGAGTGCCATGTGTAGAAGGAGTAAGTGCGAGTAGGCGGAGAGAGTGCCAGTAGTGATTGAAATATATTATAAACAAAAGACGGAGATAGCGAGAGTATTTTATATAATGTGTTTGGATAATCGTTCTTTTGGTATTGCGGGATCCGCAACGTCGCCCTTCTCTCCTCTTTCTCTTTCTCTATTATTGGACCGAATTGTGGAGTGGCGCTCACTAGCATTTATAGCTGACCTATGAACTTGTAACAAATTAAGCGCTGCGTTATCGAATAATTTCTCTAAATAGTTGCATATATCGATGTATCTATCTTCGTTTTAATGGGACTGAGGACTTTTAATAGGGAATTAAATCGTAAAAAAGTCACATAAGTCACGAGTGTCAATCATCGTTGCTCATTGTATGATTTTGTTAGAAATTTGCTTTTCGGTATAAAAATGCTTCCAATTATTAGCCATCGTCTCGCGATAATGGACAAAGTATTTTCAATTTTAATTGCCATTTTTTATCTAAAGCATTAATTTACCCGAGAGATTATATAAAGCTATCTATAAGCTCATAAAGGTTAAATATTTTTCTATAATATTCAATCCAGCAAGCTACTCGCTGTAAGTAAGACCATGGATATTAATTTCAGGGATACCAAGTTGATTTGCTTATAATATTCTTAAGCAAGCCACGTCACAACGGAACGTTGCACTTTTCCAAGTCAACAGTCACGTAATCTTAATGCCTCTAATGGGCATGAATTGTTTACTCTGCCCAAAGACGAATGAAATCCTAGAAAATGGGCGTACCAAGGGTAAGCTAAGCCAGGCTCAATGTAGCAAGTAGCGCTATGCTTAGGTTGGCATCCGTGTCTGTTGTTCGCATCAGCAACTAATCCAGTTAGGGTTTACATTAACCAAGTAGAGCCGTCGAGGATGCATCTGAAGCGTGAGAAAATGCCTTTGCGCTTGGTTGTGGGCCGCAAAGGCAGAGGATATTCGACATCTCTTCTCTCTGCTTTGACTGTGGATTGTTGGATCGGCTTGTCAATACTTGTTGTATCTCATGAAAATATCCACGATGAACAGGTGAGATTTCTCTAATAATAAGGCGAGTTTGAATTGCATAATAAAGGAAAAGGGTAACGAGCTAAATAAATTTAAAAAAATACTGATTTTCCAGTTTACAAGTTTGGTGTTGGAATGTCAGGTGGAGAAGTTTTATTTGCCGTCAAATAATGTACATTCGTGCTATGCATATAGATGATTAAACAGGCAATTGTTTGCATTGAATAAGATAGTGCTTTCGTTGATAGTACATTGTTTCATTGTTTTAATTCCAAGTCAAAATATTTTCAGCTAAATAATATGTTAATAATGAGGAGCACATATTGCCATTTAAAGAGACCCCATGAGCATCAATAATACTCGCATTTAAAAATGATTCGTTGGATAACGAGAGCATTAGGAGCGATAAGAACACTTTTGCGTTAAAAAGAAACGAAAAAACAGAGGCGTTATTGTTTAGTGCAAGACTATTATTGTCTCGGAGGTGATACACAACCAGAGCGGCGATATTGATTATTAAAAAACGCTGCTTAAATAAGAAATGTTTATTAAAATATATCCGTTGAAAGAATAAATTTCACTTTCCAACGTTCAAATGCATTTAGTTAGCCACCAACGATAAACAAGTCCTTTGTACTTTGTATCCTTAATGCCAATAACAAAAAGTAGACTGTTTCTTAAGCGCAGTGTTTCATTCTTTGGGTGCCTGATAAGTCCAATACGGCGCATCTCCATTGCACTAACAAGAGCACTTTGTCTCACTCGTCAATTCACGCTCATTCTCATATTGTTCAGCCAGAGCATCTCGATGTTCGCAAAGTGAAAGATATAGTGGCGATGCACGAACTTTCCACGTCGATTTTAATCAAATGTTGGCGGGGCAAGGAGGAGGTGGGGACTTTGCTGGGAAATTTGATAATATGAAGTGCCTTCGCTTTGTCGCCTCGTCCTACAAGATGACTCGCTCAAGTTAGTCGCTGACACGTGAGATCGCGGCTGATTGGTGGGGAGGGGAGGAGAGGGGGAGTTAGACGAAAAAATGTAGATACTGATTGTACATTAGGCAGTGACAACGTCAACTAATCGCAGTTGCGGTGTGTCGTAACTTTCAGCTCGAGGGTGAGAGTTTTCGAGTTTACCGCTTCTTGTACAAATGCTATTTTTTCAATGTCGCAATGGGACTGAATTTAATCCTAACCGAGTCTTCGCATTTCGGTGCTTGTACTGTGAAATTATTTATAAAACCGTTTAGCCGTGCTTTTGTCGGAGCTGATGAAACTCGGGGAGGAGAGGGACTGAGTCGTAATGAAAATTTTACGAATTTGACAAACTTTGAAGTGATTTATATATATAGATTTATATAGATGTTTAAAAAATTTGCAAATCAACGAATACATGTGCCAAAGTTTCGATAAAAGTATAAGAATGAAGTTTCTTGGGCTTATTTCATAGTAAACAGCTACGGAGTCTTATTATTGTTAAAAATAATTTTTTAATAGGCACCTTCACTGCCAGATATTTAGCTGTTTTACACAATGAGTATCTAAACATCGGAGTTGAAAAATGTGATTTATAAGTGTAGTGATGGTCAAATAGTCATATATAATATTATAAAAAACTGACTAGTTTAAAGATAAAATTCATCTAAATCTTCATTAATCTATTGCATAGTCTGTATATAGTCTATAAGGATCTGCATATTTTTTCAATCGATTTAAATTATAAGCAATTTTATTTTTTAACGTACACAGTAACGATTAAAAGTTTCACATTTTAGATGTGAAAAGCCTCGTACAAATTTAATTTCACTTTTCATCATCTTGGTGGCATTTTTAATTAATATACCGAAAATCTTCTATCTAAGTGATTTATTTGATTAATTATTCATCATTAGATAATAATTACAAATTATCGTGTAAATATACAAGATATGATATTGTTGATTAAATATTTTGTTTCACAAGTGCAGCAATGTGTAGTGATAGTTGCATAAATAATTTAGATTTTAGAAAACGTGTATGCGCGTATATTAATATGTAAAATCTATGTTTCAATGTGTTGGCTTACAGCTTCATTAGAATGTAGTTATATTCTTTCAAGTTGTAGTGTTTCATGACATGTAAATTCTCGCTTTACGCATATTAAACTGACTCCCAAAATCACATAGTCACCAATAATTTTTGTTTTGTTCTTATGTTATTTCTTTTTTACTCCTTTATGAAGTATCAGTCGGTCGTATGTATAAATTTTCGAACGACGGCTTTCATTTCACACTTGTAATACCTCGTGCTCTGTCGCTCTTTCCTTGTTTCATTCTTATATTCGTGTTGCGTGTCCCACAACATTATTGTATATATGTTCATGACGTACGTGCTTCGAATTTTAAAAAGATTTGAAGTAAAAGTCTGAGATGCGTTCGCTACGAGTTTTCTCTAGACAATTATTCTAGAAAATTTCTTTCTTTATTATATTTTAGCTGCTTTAGCGTTATTTATTCTAAAATATCAATACTTTGATAATATTTGTAAAATGATGGTTTTGTCATTGAAATTCAACATTTGAGTATTTTTAATTTTACAATTGGCCGGTATACTTGTAGTTTCACTATTATTACACGACACGTAAATAAAGATTAAATTTTAATTGAATCGTAGAAATATTGTCAATATAGCCAATCAAATAACCTTGATTTTATATAATTAAGCAATTGTATTAGAGTCAGTAATGATATTCATTATCGTAGAAGAATAAGCAAGGAGAAATATATAAATAAATTTAGCAAATGTATTCGATAATGGAATGAAATTTTTCATTTTTATTAATGAAGATTTATGAAAACTCTTCCAACTTGATTTATAAATATTTTTTTATAAGTGAAAATCTTTATAATGATGTGAGGCGGTAAATCAAAATTTTGCAAGCCATCCGATATATCTAGATCAAAGTGGAAATTTTAT
Source organism: Ceratosolen corneri (assembly GCA_030522565.1). Taxonomy (NCBI): domain Eukaryota; kingdom Metazoa; phylum Arthropoda; class Insecta; order Hymenoptera; family Agaonidae; genus Ceratosolen; species Ceratosolen corneri. Next base: position 32,553 of record JAPYYT010000449.1, read on the forward strand.
TTTAGCTTTTACGATCTTATATATATACAAGGCAAGAAGGATGGCATTTCGGAGGAACGTTGCTTCATTGACTTCATTCTAGCGAAAAAATTTTTCTTCAAAATTCTCAGACATTTAACAATTTTCAATAAAAGATGTAAAAGTCTTTATACATCGAAATTAGTTCCGCATCGGAATTGTCAACCTTTTGGTCTCGTCCATCGATACAAAAGTATTGAATGTAAAGAGAAACAAATTCTACCTAAAAGTATACTAAAAGTAAATGCAAAAGTGCCCTCATACGTATTCAGTGAACCAACTGTGTTATTGATATTGTTATTGTTTTCTAATTATTAATATTCGATTCGAAGCAAAGACTCGTGTATCTCGTGTTTTGCCAGAACGGCGCTGCGATTCTATGAACTTTGCCTCGTCCTTCCGTCAATTATATGGTCGCTTGTAATAATTGTAAAACGCAGAAAATGAAGGCGCAGCCATTGAACGTCGACAAATTGATGCTAAAAGGATGAATTCGAGTATTTTTTTCACGAGTGGAAATGTGGGAAAATGTGTTTGAAAAGAAATTCGCTACGAGAGTTTCTGTGATTTGAGAGAGCCACGGACGGTTGACTTATCGCTGAAATTCAATTTTATTTCGCAGTTTAGTGGCGCAGCTTAGTCATCAGTAACGAGTGGATTCTAACATTATTTTTATTCCATGCTCTTCATTGTTTATTCTTATTGTCGCGTACGTTTTTTAATATATCGTAATGGCCGTCGAATAGATGACATTCAAAGATGGAGAATGACGTGAACGTATATGATGTTTAAAATGTATATTTTAATGAACGGTTAATAAGGATAATGACGATAGTGAACATTTGCAATCCTTCTTATTGGAAATCTGACGAAAATATACGTACTGTTAAAAATGTTTATACATTAAGTTGATATTGAATTAGACAAAGTTAAAATGTATATGTAGTTTTGAATTTTCAAATATAAATACCGATAGGATATAGTTACGTTGCGTGGAAAGTTTTATAAGGTTTTTTTTTTTTATAAGGATAATTGGCTTAAGAAAATGGAAAATGGCTTGATAAAGATAAAAATAACTCTATATAATTGTCGATAATATGTTTAAAAGTTATACGCAACTTTTAATATGGAACTTTTATAATCCTATAAGATAAAAATGTCTTGCTCAACAAACTGCTTAAATGAATAAAACGCATTAATAACAAAGATTATGAATGTGTAACATGGATAAGTAATTGTGAACTTACTTGTCAAAGTAAGGTTGCTTTGCTTTGTTTCATCTTTGCAGTTTTACATCCCAAAAGACGAAAATTCAATTATTTAACTACGCTCTGTAAATTATTTACGTTATTTGACTTCCATATATGATATGTGTACATTTATAAATTAAATATAAACTTTAATATGTAAATTACCTCTTTTCTTATAGAAATATAAACCATTTTTGCAGATAAAACATATTTAAGAGTATAATAATAAAACTTAATAAACTATTTAAATTTAAATTCTTTAAAATGTTTAAAAATCATAATAATAAAATTATTATGGTCATTTCTGGAATAACAGTATCATAAGTTCGTTTTATAAATAAAGCTTTGAATAAGCTACACAATAGTATTATTCATAATTGCATATTATTTAAGTGGAAAATAATTATTAAAGATAATAAATTGCATTACTGCGAAGCATTAAATACTGAACAATGAAATGCCGGTGAACATTATGAGTTAAATAAATGTATCCGTAAAAACACTTAAAATTATAAAACATGTAAACGTAATTTAACTTTTTCCATTCAAATAAATCAACTACTGTATTACAAAAAATGAATAAAAAAATGTACCCTAGCACGCGGAGAATGTTTTTACAATTATGTAAGCGATATGTTATTTGTAAAATAAATATAAATATGTAGGCTTAAAAATTTAATACAACAATACAATATTTATCACGTTTAAATAATAATAGTCGTGCATATTTTCATTTATCTTTCAAATTTGCATCAGAAAAGATTTAATATTCATCTGTTACAAATTAATCGCCCACGTAATTCAATTATCATGTGTATTTTAAAGTTTAGATATTAATTTTGGGTGATCGTTTTAGTAATTTTGCCTATCATAATTTGTGCATACATAATACTATTGATAATTAGTGCGGAAAATCAATAATTTTTCCTACTATTTACGTAAAATGTTGCAGTAGCATATGGCAGGAGTAATTTAATTATAAATATATTTAAGGAACACTTTTTAATTTAAGGAATTCTGATTTTAAAGTACATTTTATTTGCCGATATTTCATAAATCCAGCAGCATTGGTTACGGAAGAAAAATTGAACGTAGCATCTCTGCTTTTCCAGGGAATTCAACGATCTAATTAATTGAATCAGATATTACTTATGCAGTGCATTTCTCCATCAAATACCTTCCCAATCAATATCTTTCTCCTCCATCGGTTTTATCAAGAGCATCGTCTTCGCCGTAAAATAGTCGTATCCGAGTGAGATGAAATCAGAGCTAATGACGAGGTTACGGGGACACTTGGTCTTCAATTTCTCCGAGTGCGAATATGCTTTGTCGCGCTTTTCTTTTCTTTTCTGTTGGCTGTGCTGCATTACAAATCGAAGGCGTCGAAAGCTCGAGATTCTCGATGAAGTGAATGAAAGTGCGGTTGATGAAGTTGAAGCTTTGAAGGATGATGAATTCCCTCGAGGTTGCTAGGATTGATATTTTCACTTCTGCAATATCCACGATATTTGCGTTAAATTCAGTCGAAGCGAAGAAACCTTTTAACAGTGAATTGGTAACAAAATGAAAAAGTTCGATGTTTGAAGGTGAATTTCGAGTGCAAGATGTTTTTTGGTGAAGAATTTTTTGTTAATAATATTCATCGTGATATGCATTGAGAATTTAATAAATATTATTCTTTGCAAATTATTGCTAACAAAATCCGAGCGAAGAAAGTAAATTTTCATTGACTTTAATAATGTTTAATGAATTTCTTTTTTCATTCACAATTAGTAATGTAATTGAAAATTTATTTTAAAAATTTTTCTTTTGTGTTTCAGGTATGTGACAGTTGCGGTGTTTCGTGTAATTAAAGAAATTTATTGGTGGTAAAAATTTGTAAGAGTACACAGGCATAAAAGTACGTAATTCAATATTTATAACTTATGGTAAAGTGAATTCAGGTAAAACGAGGAATGAGGACATAGTTATAAAGATATTGATATTTTATTTTCATTGTTGATAAATGTCTGGTAACCTTTTTATTATTCCTTTACATTTGATAGTTTAAAAATACTTTGAATGTCTCGGAGTTTTTGCAATAGAAGAAAAGTAATTAAATCGCAAAACTGTTTATATTATTGAACGATTTTAAAGTTTTAAAAAATCTAATTGACATTCTCAAGCGTGATTAAAGGAATGCGAAGTAGAAAATTCTGTAATAGAATATTTATTGTAGCAGAATAACAAAATCTAACAATTTTTCCTAGGAATTAATAACTATTGTAAATAAAATAAAAATAAGACAGAGATCATCTGCTCAATTTTTGTAATTTTAGTATTTTTGTAATTTTTATCATTTACATTCTGACAGACACAATTGCAATCGTGCTTATGCTTGAATTTAGAATTCCATTTGTTCATAGCAAGATTGCACTTGACTTAAATCCTCTACCTTTTATTGCTACTTCTCTGGTAATAAATATTTTCGAGTTGTGTGCATGAATTATCATTAATATGAAGTTTTAGATTTTATGGAAATCACGCAATTCACACAAGGATTATGCATTGAGAACAAAGATTTTTCATACGATAAATATAGTTTATCGTTACCGAAATAATCACCGATCCAAAACTGCAAATATGATATTAAAGTGGATAACGAAGAATTCGTATTATTAATTTGCTTATTATTATTACAATATATCAAAGTACTTTGTTTATTTTGTTATTTGTTGGGTTAGTGACTGAAAAATGAGCTATATTTTTATATTTTCGTTTACTGTGAATATTTTCTACGCACTTGTGCATGATATTGAATATTTTAAATTGAGAATAATTGTTAAAATTGCAAATAATTTAGATTTTTCTGCAATTCTCATAAAAAGCAAAATCCTAACACTAATTAAGATGTGTATTATTACTTATTACGTCAGATGTATTTTAGTATAAAATAATTATACACGCATGTGATAAAAATCGTACAAATTAATGTAACGTGTAGTTTTTATTCTTTTACGGAAATGCTTATTCTTTAATAAACAAATAATAAAGTTGTGAAGTTTCGTAATAAGCTACGATAATATACGAGTATTACAAAAGTACTTCAATACAATTCATACTGATACGAAGGAATGAAATTCTAATACATTTAATTCGTCTGCAATCAAGTAAAGTTATTGTTATTGTTATTGTTATTATTATTATTATTATTATTATTAATAAGAAAGGAATAAAATTTTTATAGTGTTTGAATTGATAGCAACCTTGTTCATTAATACCGCAAGAGCAGGACTTAACGAAATAACGTTTATGCATAGTTCGTGATACGAGAATAGTTTCAATTTTGCTTGAATAAACGCACACTCTGGGTAAAAATGTTTTATTCTTAAGGATCTCTTTCATTAAAACAACTATCCCGGAGCTTCTCACGCCATAAACCATTCGTGTCAAATTCGCTCTCATGAATATGTATGTATGTATATATATATGTATATGTATATGTATGATACGTATATCAATGAGAATGAGCAATTAGGGAAATAAAGTGGGGAAATGTATGAAAATACGGTGCAGTGATTTATGGTGGGGCGAATGAAATAAAAGTGACTTGGTTGTCCAACTCGGTCGTCGCTCCAGGCTATATCGAGTGGCCGCGCAGTGACGCCTGAGCGAAGATTAGCGATTAGGGAAGTGGGCGGTGGAGCGAGTGCGGGCGGGCGGGGAGGGAAGGGGGAGCCAAGATGGATCGCAGTCTTGTGTGGGGGGGAGGAGTGGGGGGGTGACGGGGATCGGGAGGGAGGGAGGGTCGGTAGAGAGTTAGAGGTGAGGTGCGTCGCGACGCTGCAGCCATTGCGTCGTCATTGTGGCGGAAATTGGATTGCCGTTGTGCTCGCACGCGTCACGAGTACTTTCTCCATGCGGCTCACGAAATGTCGTGAAATGCACGTTCGGAGAAAATCTTTCCAATTTTCGTCGTGAGCTAGACGATAGTTGTGTATCGGATGTCGAGCTGCGCGTAAAAATCGTCCTACGTTCGCTTAGCGTTATTTTTTTTTTGTCAGCGGGTCACAGTTTGCGATGATGTCAATTGAAATTGAACGACACGACTCATTTTTAGCGTCAGAGTCTGTGCCTGATACTGGTAACTTGCTCGTTCCGAACGTAAATGTGCGAATTTTATGTTATTCTTGGTTGTGGAAGTGATTTGAAGAAAGTGATCATAAGGCGCATAGTTGAAAGGATAAGGGCAGGACGCGTTACAGAATAGCAAAGGAATTATAGTTGTGTTGTGCTTCTAGTTTCTAGTTCTATAGTTGAGCAGGTAAATGCTTGTAAATAAAAAATTTAATCTAATTTGTATGAGTCACCCACTTTTATACGCGAGATATATAAACAGGTACAAGCCCGATGCGACTTTAGATCTGATTACAATTCACGATGATACGATTGCAATTGTATATACTGAATTCCATTCGAGCATACCTAAAACTTCGAACTCGAGTGCAATATTGCCAGATTCCTTCGCTTCTCCCCCCTCTACCCTCTCCCCAACCCCATCACCCCATACCCATCTCCACCACACACACGCGCGCAAGCGCGCGCCGTTCTCCTTCTCGTAGAACCGAAAACATTTTAAAAATACGCCGAACGCTCCTTGGGTAATTACAAGACTCCAAGGCAACGTCTACGCCCAAAGTCATTTGATAGGATCGAGGGTGGGAGGAGAAGAGGAGCGATGGAAGGGATTACAAGTCGTACGCAGAAAGCAACGGCTCGTGCTTCGATTTGCATTTGGATTTGCCTTCGACCGCAGCCCCGACCCATAATTAACGTGCACGCAAGCTAATTTATGCAGTCAATACTCACGATTAAAAGTCCTCCGTTACTCGCAGGGCACAAAATCCCGGGGAGTAGACAATGCAACTCTCACCCACACGTGGACGTGGCCGTTGTTACCGTCACTGACCGAGCGAGAATCAATGGAAGCGCGAGTGAGCACTGGCCAAGCGAATGTAATGCACCTCGATCGACTTGTCCTCTGCATCGGCATCCTGTTACAACTAAGAAAATGTCATGTTACATGCTTCTTAGCAGACTTTGAATTTAAGGCTGGACTAATGCAAACCAAGTAAAGACTTGTTTTGTACCGTTTGATGTTGTTATGGAAAGTTGACGGGGAGTGACTGTCGTGCAGAGTCAATTGCTCGTGGAAAAAAAAATGATATATTTCGATAAGTTATGTTTATAATGTTTTTAATGAAATGGGCAAGGTATGGATAATTTTAATAATAATAATTGTCAGGTGGCTTGAGCTATATGTACTTCCTCTTTAATTGTCAATTATCAAAAAATAAAAGTACGAGTTCTAAAGAAGCTTGTTTAAAAAGAACATATTAGCTTGAAAATTATAGTTATGCAGCTCAATGTAGATATTTTTTATCTTTAATGGTACATTTTCCAGTAGTAGTTGGATATATGACTTTGATAATAAAATTACGTGTCAAGTAGTATTAGCCTTTGTTGGATAACCGTTTCGAAAATTAAAAAACCTCGGGTGAAGTTAACGAATAATATTATCTTGGGCAATAAATATACACGGTTAATGTATGGTTACAACTTCTTAATGACGATTGTTGTGATTTGTAGTCTTTTTTCATTCAAATTCCAGTTACTCCAGCACTTTCACTTTTTTAGCAATTTTTTAAAATCATTATCAGATTAGATATTAAATATTAGACGGTTCGTGAAAATAATGTCTTATTATTTTATTACTTTTGGATGCGCCATTTTTGTAGTTTAATCTGTTTTACTGAATATGGATATTAGGTTATTTTCTTTTACGAATTTGTTCAATTACTTTATCAGAAGTACATATATTATTTTTTAACTTCATGGATATAACGTGTGTGTGTGTGTGTATATATATACAATAGTCATTAAAAATTATAAATGCACTATTAGCCTCGATTTCTAAACGAGAAAAAAATTTTTTTAAGTAAAATTCAATAAATTGAAATTGACAATTGCTTTCATACGTAAATTAATAATATATATTTTTAACGGGTCTTATTTTGGTTGAATTTTTAAAAAAATAAATGTGCAAGCTTTCAATGAATTTGTGCCTTTATTTGGAATTTTTTTCATCTAAGCCAGCTTAAAAATGTGAAATATTCGTTAGTTTAAGAAAGTCTTACGTACGTAGCTAAATCAACTTTATAATTACGCGAGCAGTACGTTCGTTTGGCTTACTAATTTTATTCAAATTTATCGCAAGTAAGCGATATGAATGCTTTGAACGCTTAATCGTTGTGGGTTTAGTAAAGAAAATTGAAATATTTTGTATTTAGTATCTGCTTATATTACGAGGTGTGTACACTTAGTAGTGAGTTAATTAGTTATATAAATTACTTTATAATATTATAATGAATTATAAATTTATAGTTACTCAGTTAAGGTCAGTGTAGTATAGAAGGAACGACAAAATACTTTAAATTTGTATTATTTTGTAAGCATCGTGGTTTTTTGTTTTGTAACCATCCAAGTTGAAATTTGCTGAAAATATAATCTGTAAAATTAAAAAGCCACCTTATATAAAAGTATTGTAAAATATTTGCATAGATAGTCTTCATCCTTTATCATAGTCGTATAATACAATACTGAATTTACTTATCCTATTGATGTAAAATATATTCAAGATACATTCAGCATCGTATTATAAATTTAAAGAAAATTCCGCGTCCTCCTCTCTTTACTTGTCCTGTAATACCTTTTCTACTCATTACTATGCAAATTATGGCATGCGACAGTAGGAAGAGTATCAAGGCAGCGAACAAAATCGCAAAAATCTCAGTGGGCAAATACCCTCTTCCCCCACTTTCCTTCGATATATTCCGAACAAGCAGATTCTGCATCCGTCGTGTTTTCCATATAGGAAATCTTATAGTATTCTGTCTCTCATGAATTTTAATGGTTTTTCCGCGTTGTATGATAGGGAATAAAGTCAGTGCTATCTAATGCATTTCCATGTATGGCGAGGGAGGCGTTGAAATGAGGCTAAAATGCCGTAATTAATTCCTTTGTTGGAATGATTTAGCTGGCAGATCATAACAGTCTTGAATTATAATTGCACGAATTGCCAAAAATTTGAAGATTAAAAGATTTTTCATTTTTCGAAATATTTTTCGGAATCCGAGTTTCTATAAATAGAATTCGGAGCTTATCGACTACCAGAATTTGTACTTATATTTTTCTTTTTACTAAAGTAATGCAAGAGAGGATAGAGTGATTATATTATGATAATTTTAGACGAATGAATGATGCATTTGGAAATAACTCCAGGGTGCGTAGTATTGCTTTTGAGATTAATATTTTCAACTAGTTTGCAATTATAACGAAATTTTTAACAAGAAATTCAGTCTTTGTAGATAACTTTTCGTTATTTCAAATATACACTTCAATGATATTGTCCTATGAAAATATTTTTTATTTTCTATTTTTTAAAAAAGTAAACGTTTTTGAACTCATGAAAAATAAAATCTCTCTTTTCTATCAATTTATTCTACGTGTATGTAAAAGAAGAACGTGAATTGAAAAAAAAAATCATTAATGTAAATCGCTTTTCAAATTACTATTCACGAAAACATATAAACTTACTAGTTTGTATAGAGAATACTTGTTGTACACGACTATATTAGCAATATAAAGTATACTTAATATAGTAATGGTCAATCGATATGATAAGGCAAGTGTGATTTTTCATATCCGTTACTGTTAAATACAATATATTTTTGTGGCGTGATCGGAGATAATAAACAAATACAAATTAGTCTCACTTTACTTTATTTACATTTAAAAAGTACTTTTATTATTAATCTTCAATCATTATTAATATTCAATCATTAATTATTTATTCGTCGAGCATTATGAATTGTCTATTTTAAGGCTTTTTATCCAAATGCAATTTTTCAAACTACTCCAGGCATTATTAAATTGTTTTTATTTGACAATTTTTTAATTTATATAGAATACAATATATTGACTATGAATGCTCTCCAATTCATTGACGTTAATTGCGCGCAAATCATTTGGCATAAGAATAAATTGTTCAACATAATCAGCCTATTCATTTCAATTTGTCTCTTGTATTATTTATATGTAATTATGTAATACTAATATAATACAAATTGAAATTTGAGTAATTAAGGCTTATTAAATTTTGCATTAAGTGTCTGTCTAAAAGCACTCCAATGCTATTCAACTAAGCCAGTAGTATTGTATTTATCAAATATGAAAAATAAATTTGAACAACAAGACAATAAATTTCATTCCAATTCTCGGCTATTAATATAAGCTTAGAGCTCCACCGTATAAGCCTAATTGTTCATATTTCTGATTTCGAGCGAATAATTGGATAAACATTGTTCTGCAAACGGGGGCAAATGGAAAATGGAAAATAAAAGGAGGATAATAAAGGGAAAGGAAGCTAATGTGGCGAGGCTAGCGAGGGAAGCGCACAACTAAACTATTCTTGATTGCAGAGCTTCCTTTTTTAATACGACAATACTTTAACTGTGGCAGCGTCAGAAGGAGACACATGCAGCTGATGGCAATGAGAATACATAAGAGGCGGTGAAGCGAGGTTCATCGATCGCGAAAGGCGAAGGGAAACTGCATTCGGCCCGGGAAGTACGCGTGAATATTTATTCGACGATTCAATCGGAGTAACTTTATCTTGCTCAAGATTTTCCAACTAAATTAAACATTGCATTTCTCATCTACCATTGGTGATTACGTGGATTGGACTTGATTACAAATACTGTAATACTGCAATTTTACATGGCTACAGTCGTGCTACTACAGTGGCAAACATGGAACAGCTTGAATCTCAATATCCGCGTGAATGTGCGCGATGAAATAGTTGAAGTTGCGACTCGAGTATTTACGTTCGAGTATTAACGTTCGTAGCAGTCATGCAGAGCCAAGAGTTACGACGAATGAACAATTGGGCGATTGATTTGAGAAATGCAATAAAACTACGGTACTCGTATTTAAAATTGGAATATAATGAATATGTTCGCCCGCGTATATTACTTTAAAGAATATTGATTATATTGAAGAGCAAGCAGCGAATGAGTCGGAAGCACATTGATAATTAGCAGATCGTGGAATGCCTTGATTGCAAATTATCTCGCAAAAAATCGAGTCCGCGTAGACTCGAGCCGTAAGGGACCAAATTTGCAGTGAAATAAGGCGATGAGGATAGAGGAATACATATATATATATATATATATATGTGTATATGTATATGGGGATGAAGGCTTAGTACGGGTATGTGAGGCTGGATCTCGTAAGGCAGTGGTGAGGGGCTTTAGTATGATTAGGGGTAGTAAATTCAGTAAATTCAGTAAATTCAGTAAATTCAGAATCTCAAATTGGAGTTCATTTGGTTAGCGGAAGTGGAGCAACGTCGCGACGAGCAGCGTATGCCAGACTCTTCCTCTCGTATTCTCTCGTGTTTATTACGTATGCGCAGCACTGCCACTCACACACTTGAATTAGAGGACGGCAATATTAGTGAGAGATAGGATGCTCTTCATTACAATGATATAGCGCTGAAAGTCATCGGCGTGCCACTGTGATCTTTGCCTCGTTGCGAGTACACTAGACACACTTCACTAACCTACATCGCGTCCAGCTTCGATAATCACACACAACACACCCATATACGTATATGTAAATTCGCACATATATAAATTTGTACTCCCTTTCATCGTTGGGCTTCTCGTCTGTGCGCGGCAATTGGAAAATTTTCCCCGGCAGCGCTTTCATCTAGCCAAGTGGTGATAGAAGGGGGGTGGGGGATAAAGAAGGGAAGTTGGTGCTGATCAAGTGCGTCTTTCTTGTTCGGAAATACGAGTAGAGTAGCGTAGTGCCTTTTTAAGATTATTCTTTAAGATGAGGATGGGTGAATGTATATGTTTTCGGTTTGGAAATCTCGGAGGTAAGTTGCTTGCAGGCTTCAAAGCTTCAAATTGTCTGTCGAATGAATTTTGTATGTAAGCGACTAGAGAGCAGAGTTATGTTTCGAAAATTATATTAGAAAAGCAGAGCTCCGCCTATAATTGATTCTATAAACCGTGACATTTCATTCGCCCCTATAAAGAAAAACTAATTTTTAGTTAATTAAAATGCACACGCAATGGAGTGGTGGATACTTGGATTATTCGATCGAAATCGAATAATAGAAATGCTAATTAATTCCGGTTACTTGCAATTCTCGTTATTTATTCAAGGAATAATTACGGTGGGTTCGAGTCTTAAGCTAAAATTTAGTTAGACTTACGGCTATCACGTGTGCTGTATTATAATTTCTCGGATGTAGAACGAATACAAAAAAAAAAGATTAGCTCTTTTTCTAGACTCTTTTCTCTCTCTATCTTTCTTTTAAACGTGCCAAAGTATTGGGGTGTAACAATTGTCAATTGACCGTCCCTCCGAAGTGCGCTGCAAATGATTTTGAGATAAGGATCGATTTGTCCAAAGCATGTACACACTCACCTTACAGCATTTAGTTAGAGATTGTCAACTTATCTTCTCCAGCCGCTGTTTATTCGTGTACACGACAAATGTTTTCTATCCCTCATATCCATTCAATGTTCCTCTTTCTTTCTCAACATACGTGCGCCTCTCGCCAGAATATATCTAAGCCCAAGAGCATCCAAGTTTATTATTACAACTTAAGGCTTCCACGCTGCGTATCTTTTCGACATGAGCGAGTTCCTTCCCAGGTGGGCTTTAATTTTCGGATCGCACAGCATGCGCGACAGAGAGAGAGCGAGAGATAGTTTGAGCATCATGTGGGCTGTTACTTGCCTACTAACATAGTTAAATTTAGAATGGTTATCGTTGGCGCATTATCACTCGGTGGCAACTTATAAATAATTATTAACGACGAATTTGCATAGTCAAGGTATTCGCAAGAATTTATAGCCAAAGTGGCGTGCCTCTCGCCTAGCCGATTAGACATTACTCTTGCCTTTAATGTATATTAAAAGGAAGCGATTGCTATCGGCTTAAATTCGGCCTCTAATTAAATTCAACTCCAATTAATAAACCTTAATTGACACCTACCTCGCTCTTATAATCCTAGCGATCTCTCTCCCCGTAGAAGCGAACCAGCAGCTCATTTCGACTGGTCCCGTGAAATAGTAAGCGACACTTATAAGTGACACCGGGTCTCCGAATGCTCCAACGATCACGCAAAAGCCATAAACAAAGAGATGCCGTAATAATAATAATGGAGCTAAAGTTGAATGGCGAAGGTGGCAAAGTCCATACGAGCAGGACACGAATTGGTTATACTTTAGTGGTCGGTACATCCGGGCTCTTCACCTCCAAACGCTTCTTCCTCGTCGTTGCTATTTGTTTTTGTTTGTCGTTTTTGCGAAAGTGGCGCTCGGCGACACGTGTCATCACGCAAACTGCGCCCGTTTACATATCATGGCAGGTCATGATGGCGGCAGCCAACTCACGGAATAACGCGGTAAACGTGACACCATAAAGTACGGGGATTGTCGTTGTTGGGGGGGGGGTAGAGCCGAGATTTGCGACCATTTCGGCTTTTCGTGTCTATCTATTTGGATTTTTGATTGGTTGGGAGCGGGGTGGGGGAGAAAAGAGTGGGCCATTGATTGGCAGATAGGAGGCGCCGGTGATTGTTTCTGTTTAATCTGACGCAAATAATTCTGCCTCGTTGTAATGTGCCTTCAATGATGTAAAATTAAATGATGGGCTAGGGAGAAGTGTTGCTTTGCATAATTTATAAATGCTCACCACTGAAGAATTCAATTGCTCGATGCTCTTGAATAATGCTGGCTACAATTTAATAATTTCAAGTTTCGTTTGGCAGTATGACGGGCTTTTCGTATCGCCTTATCTCGCAATGACTTTTACGAATTACCATCGACCGTAACACCTAGTAAACAGTGCTTTCACAATGCGATCCATTAGCATTTGGAACTGTTGATTACACGTGATTACAAGAGCGATCTTTTGACGCGACGTATAATTTATTAAATGCATTCTCCAAGGAATGTAATATCTTAACCCTTGAATCAAGATTATTAGTAACGTGGACTTTATATTTTTTAACACATGCAACGTATTTAAGTTACGTACACTCGAGTATTTTAATAAAATCTCATTCATTTGGTTTATGCGTATTATACTTGTTAAAAGGGAGACGAAAAAATAAATATAAGAAAATGTAAAATTTTAGTGCCTCTAGACGATTTCGCTTTATTTGTAAATGATTTTGAAAATTATTTTTCCGTGAATTTTAGTATTTCATTGAAGGCGGAATAATAGGAAATACAGTTATTGTCAATAGTGGAACGTAAATTTTTGAAATTCAGAATTCTGACATTATTGGGCTTATTGCATTATTAAATTATTCTTTTATTACATTTTATTGTTATTTTTTCTCTCTTGTTCCATTAATGGATGAAATTCGTATGGAAAAACGTCGTCGATATATTTTACGCGGACCGGCTTCTATCATTGCTTGTTAAAAGTTTCAGAATGAGAAAATCATTGGGCACTAGTATTTTAAGCTCGGAGCTGACTTTAATAATGAAAAAGAAAAGGAATGGAGAGCAAGAGGAATAAATTCGAGTGTATGGCTTTACGAACTGTCGGTCCATCGTTGCTTCATCCTTGTTGTCCTCGAGGTGGGGACCACCACCAGGGACAGACACAGATGTTGGTCTCGCGGATGTGACGTAGCAGGAGCTCACGGAATATGAAAAACCAGGAGGAAAGCGGCCTGAAATCCTCGCTTGTACTCGCAATTCATCATCGGCCAGTTGGATGTAGATGTGTCGTTAAGATTAAGCGCTCGGAACTTTTTTGCATCCTTGTTGGATTTTGCTTGGACGCCGAGACGTCGACTGCGTGGATCTGTGTATGGCGTAATGTAAATGAGACGTCGATTTGATTTGACGTGGCGAATTCATTGTTAGAATATTAAATTTGGAGTCGGTAATACGCACGTACGAGGCGCTCATACTGGTCGCTTTGAATGCACTGCCTAGTAATTATTGCCTTAAAAAAATGTATTTATACAAGTGCAATTTAATTAGGAGAGTAATCTATCTGAGATTTTGCCGAGCTCATTTTTGACATCGCAAGAGTACTGGAATGCTTGTTTTTTTTCTGGAATGCAACGTCACGAGTTGCGGTGGGTAATTTGTTTAATTAATCGCTTGAAAATTTTACACCCATTAGATTCTACGAGTAAGTGAAAATATTCTTTCTTATTCGGCAAGAATGAAATATTTCGCGCAATAAAAAAGTTAAATAAGATTACGTATTTAGAGAAAGATTTTTATTATTTCTTGTTTTAGCCAACTTCTTCTCCTTTCAAAATGTTTTCATTATAAACACTGCATTTTATTATATTAAAGAGATGCTACGTTTGCCCAGTAATGTGGACGGACAAAATGTGCTGGTAGAAGGGAGAAAGGGGAGGAAAAACTTGCTGGAATAAATTCTGAATAAATTTATGTTTTCGAAGGTATTATACAATTAGATTGTATATATGCATTGTGAGTGTGATTGGGGTGCAAACAGTTGGTTTAAAATGAATGTGAAAATGTAAATTTCAGGCAATTGACTAGCGTGTAAAAATCATTTGTTAAAGAAATACGTTGAAGGCAAGGAAATTATAAGTGGGTGAAATGGGATTTGGAGAGCTGCGCTGGAAAATTAGTTCGATGAACTATATAATTTCATTCATCTCGACACTCCGACAACGCTTCTTTATATTTAAAAATTATGTTTTAGTGCGTTTGACTAGTCATCCATACCGTCATCCATTCATACTATTTCTACATGCTTCTATCAAATAATCGAAAGAGCCTAAACTTTGTGTATGTCATCGTTTCGTGTCTTACCGGCCGAATTTCTTATTAAATTATCTACTCTTGAAGGCTGTTAATGATTCAAATGAAAAAAAACAAAAAAAAAATAAAAGATTCAATGACTGCGCGTTATTTGAAATGATTGTATAGACATTATTTATTGCGTGTAATCGATGCATATTTCCATACGTGTAATATAAAACCTGTTAATGCTATTGACTCATCGTAGTGTAATGTAATTGTGTTTTATGTATTTAAATATTCATAGTCATTTATTGGGATTAAAGCTCTTATAACATACAACAAAGTATTTGAAAAGTAATTTATAAAATTCATTGTTATTGTAATTTTTAAATATTTAAATTTGCTGTGCAGAGTAGCATGCTTTTTATTATCTTATTCGCGATTTTTAATTAATTTATATTGGAATTTAGAATCAATCGCATATGTCTTGTATGTGCTGAACATTGACATAAATCGATTTCTTTAAAATTATTTTTCCTAAGAAATTCACAATCATAGAAAGGAGATCTCAATTTATTTGAATAGTGCATTAAATAAATATATAAAATTGAAATTTATTGAATTTTTAAACATAAAAAACTAACATGTGCATACTTATACCGAGTGCTCGAAAAATATTGCACTCTTTGTCCAATAATGGTTAACTATTAATGTTTGGTATTACTAATCAAAATAATAATCAAAATCGCGATTGAATGATAATGGAAGAATATGTTGTTAAACTAAAACAAACTTTTCTAAAAATTGGTACTATTGTTGGGTGTGGATTACTTTTTAAAAGAAATGCACAATGAAAATGTAATTGCGACTAGTATTTTTTCTTTTAGGGAATCACTAAAAATTTTATTGCATTGAAATTTCTAACGAATATTCATTAATAAATCAAAAAGATTGATTTTTGTACATTGCGCACATTATTGTTATTTCAAAGTACTTTTATATGAAAATTATCTTTTAAAAGTTGCTGTATTAAAGTTTTATATTCTTTAAAATGTTTTTCACTTTTCTTACGTTGGAATGTAATTATGTCGCAGTGAAATGCATTGCTTCCATTAAAGTTTTTGCCCCATAAAATTATTCAAATTGTCTTTGGATTTTGCGTTTGTATAAATGAGGTGATGAATTAAATATTGTTTAACGTATAAAGTTGAGTCATAATAGCACGAATTATCCACATGTACGTACGTATATATGTATGTATGTATGTATGTTTGGAAATTTCATTAGTTTGCAGTAATAAGAGCCAATTTATTATTTAGGCTGATATTTTCAATAGATGGGGCATCCAATTAAATAATACATTGGCGGAATATTAAGAGGAGGAGGGAAATCCCCTTTGTCCCGTGCGGGTCTGTTGTGAGCCTCGACTCGGCCAAATAATCAATGATAATAAGACGTAAAGAGTCCACCAAAGTCTCTTTTAGCCTTGAACACGAGTAGTTGATTTCGCGAGTTGCCGATAGATAGCAAAGCATACAAGATCGTAAGGTAAGAATTGCCAGGGTGGAAAGGAGGAGGAAGCCAACTCTCAAAGGGCATGCAAAGAAAATGCGAGTGGCAACATTAAATTGAACCTCTGCTATTTGTAGTCGCCATACGTATTCATCTCGACAGGGAAAATCGCAGGTGTCCCGATTATTTGCGTATGCAAAAAACTTCTTTCTTTCAGATCGAAGGGAAGAGCGTTGCTAGTCATTTCCTTTAACTTCCCTCGTGTGCTCGCTCGGTAGTTTCATCTCGCTGAGTGCTGTCTCGCTCCTATTGTGCTGGATCACTTCTCCAACGAAATGCAAAGTGAGAGAGAGAACGCAGGCAAGCAAGCATTTGCATATGTGTGTGGGGGAGAAGGTTGAGGCCGTCGACAATAGTCGACATTTCCATAGTCCCAGTCGGGATATTGTGTTTTTCGAAAATATATATTTCACCTCGTAGTCGATGTACGAGTTCTTTCGACTTGGACTTTAATTGCAAATTTACTAAAATAAGCTCTTCCAGCCTTTTTGAGTGGACGACGCTTCAATCAACACGTGGCGAGTGGCGAAAAATAGTTTTGAATAGAAGAAATAACTGTAACATGATGTTCAATGTAGAATGTCGGTGAACATTGCAACCAGGCACTTGGATTCTCTATTACGTACAATTAAATGAAAGGGAGCTTATAAATATAAATGAAACCTACCACTAAAGTTATAATTGGAAATATTTTCATTTGAAACCGTTGCATTCGTAAATGAAAATGTATAATTTTTTATCGATAAAACTCGCAATTCCAATCAATTAAATTCATAATTCATTATGATTAAAGATACAAAAGTTTTACCGCTGGTTTTCTTCCAAATGCTTTCATCATTATTGGATGTTTCTTTATAATTAAGATTGTTTTTAATTTAAAGACAGTTATGAGAATTCATTGGATTTTTAAATAGAAGTAAACTTTCTTGTCCGAGGTTTATCCTGAGATTATAAGGAAAGTGAATTTTGCCAATTGAATCGTTTCGCATTTGAATATTTTTCGTTTGAACAGTTTCGCTCGAGCACTTAATATAAATAAATGTTCAATTTCGTAGATTTAATTTATCATTTTATACGATTCCTACCAAATCTTTTTTATTCCAAAATATAGGGATGGGCAATAGAAAATTCTAATAACATTTACAATCCATACACACACACATATACATTGTTTGGGAAATTCGTAAATAATAAAACAATCGTATTATCGGCGCAGTATATCATCCAATCATTAGCATTTACAAACACCAGTGCAGTGTAACATTAAAAACAAATGAGTGCTATAAAACAAGAGACTAGATATTTATTGCTAGAAAGATCG